>JAQIXD010000259.1:0-32082 GCA_034699985.1 Minunthozetes semirufus
GTCAATTCATGTTGACATGCTAATTTTATTCGACCTTTTCGTTTATTTGTAAGTTTGGCGCAAAACAATTTCTTTGTAATGTCTTCAATGAAGATCGATTGTGAGAAAAATAAACATGGCTAAGTTTATCAATACACCAAATTACGTTAAAATTAAGAAAAAATAGGCCACATATTAATCAATTTGTCTATTATTATGTTTTCATTTAATGAATGTGACTATCAATTGATGAAATAAATTTAATTTAGAGTTTTTAATGAAATTTTTGATTTTCATTAAATAAGTTTTAAATATAAAAACAATTAAATGAAGACTTGATTTGCGTTTTTGATGTTTAGACCCATAGTTAACAACAACTGAAAAACGTATTGAATTCAATAGAAATACAAAAACATTAAATTATTTGAATAAAAGGTTTAAATGAGTTTCTAATCAAATGTTGACAAATGTTTGCATTAAATGATTGGATAAAAATACAAACAAATGGTCACTGAATTCACTTTGAATTCCATTGTTTTGTCCAACAATTGGTGACACAATCTATGACTCAAAACTATTTTATGACTAAAATGTCGAAATCAATTAAATCGAAGATCAATTTGGGATCAAATAAATCAATATTTAGTTGATTTAAATTTGACTCAAAGACTAAAATATTTTTTAAAGTCTTATCGATTGACAAACAATGAGATGAGTGTACGTCAAGTGCGGGTCAGACAGACTAATGATGATTCCCAGGTCTGTCCACAACAACAACAACCAATAGCTCAACAGACAACAGATCCAATGAAAACCAATACAAATGTGAGCCGAAGTCCATCGAATACAAACCCTAAGACGAGTGTCAACACATCCAATGTATCGGTGATCGTATCGTCAAATCAGACGAACCAAAACTTTTACAACAACTCTCTGTCAATAAGACAGGAGATCCAGAGGTTTGAATCGGTTCATCCCTCTATTTATGCCATTTACGACTTATTAGACCTCATCACTGATCCAATTTCGGCTCAACAAATCAGAGAACATGTCGTCTGTATTGAAGGTGAGTCTCAATTGCTTTCTAAACTCAAACATATTTTTTTGTGGATTTGTTTGTCTACAAAAAAAATTATCCAAAAAACAGATGTTTTTTTAAAAACAATTATTCGATTCATTGCTTATAATTATAATTGAATTTTAAGTCAGTCTTTGCTTTGATTTGAGTCTTCTCTCAAATTAATAGTATTTTATAATTATATGTATTTAACGCTAACTTTCAGTGTTTTTATTAATTTGTTTCTATTTTTGAGAGTATTTGAGAGCAGATGACAAAAGATGTTTAAAATTTTGTTAATTCATTCATTGATTGTTTGATTCATTTCTTATAACATCTGTTTTTATCGATCGACTCTTGAATTAAAGAAATCGTTATTTTCTTTATAATGTATTTTCAATTGAATTTCTATTCAAACAAAATATAGTTTTGCATAAAATTACTTCTATTTTATTGGAAAATAATTAAATACTTTTCTTTGGTTTTACATAAACTTGTTTTAAGTCCATATTTGAGATAATTAGGGCTCAAATGACTCATATTTTCTAAATATAAAGGTTTTCGTTGAAATAGTCTTTGAGTTTAAAGAAGATCTTCTCATAAATATTGTTAATTAAGCCTTTCTTCTGATGTTATGGTCCTTTGGATGAGAAAAAGCCTGAATTGTCATTAGATATGATTGAAGTGTCGCTCAGAATAATGAAAGAAAGGAAACCGAATATATAAGAAGTCATTTGAGTCATTCTTTGCCTTAACTTTGATTTATATCGTTTTGTTTTACTGAAAAAGTTTACCAAAAAATATCGAATAGAAAGGAATGACTGAATGACTCACGACTTCAAAACATAACAGTAGTTGTCGTTTGTCATCAAATACAGCGAAAACACTAAAAATCGATTAATTATATTCTGTTTCACAAGTTTTATGTCGAGAAAAATAGTTCACTAAATATTTGATTAAATATTTTATATTTTTGAACTCAATTCTATGCCTTCTATGGCTTCTCTCAAATATCAATAAATTGTTTTTGAATTTTAAAAATTTGTGTTTAAATAGACCATTGAATGGCGTTTTAAAGCCACAACTATTTTAATGATCGCAAAACAACTACTTTTTTGGTTATAAAACACATGTTTTAATTATCTATTTGTTGTTCTGTTTAATTGAAATGACTTTTACTTATAGTAATTGCTTTTTATGTTTGTTTTAAACAATTTTCTTATTTCTCATAGAATTTAATGGAAATTCTTTGAAGTTAAAGCATTTGTTATTATTTTGAGATTTGATGAGTTAAATACCTGACCCCAAAGCCTGTGCTCTTCTAAATTAGATAAAGTCTTTGCTTATCACACGTTCGCACAGTTTATGCGAATCGTGTTTAATAAGAATTTCATAAAAATAATTCTCTAATTATTATTAGACTCGAAATACAAATCAAAACAATTAACAGAGTGTTTGAGTTGAAAAACAGACCTGAATTCAGTCTGAATTAGATTTTCAGTGAATTAATGCTAACTTTGATGTCATTTAACTCTTATCTAAAAAATGTGAACACGTTTTCCATTCATTTAAATTCAAAGTCTTGATGTGAAACTCGTTTCTCAAACTTAATGTCAATAATTTTAGTGATTATGTTATCTAACACTTCGACAGTGGGTCTCAACTGAACTCAATTAACAAATTAAAGTCAAATCAAATTTGACACAACATTACAACATTAGCGCCAGTTTTGAGGCAAAAATATCATTCATATTGTGAGCCAACAGTTATTTTTAAGTCTTCTATTCATTTGTTTGATTGAGTCGATCGGAAAATCTCTAAATTTATTCAATTCATTAAATACTCAATCAATTGAAGAGATTTATCATAATTTTCGTCTCAAAATAATCATCAAAAGTGACTCCAGTTTTGAAATTTAAGTTAAATTAAGATAAGAAAAAAAATGTTTCGAATATACAACTGAAGTAAACCGACACTCATTTGACTTTTTGTAGTTTTTGCCACTAATTATGTCTTATATGAGTCAAAACATTTGAATGTGTGTTTAATTTAATCTTATATGATATATCCCTAAATATGTTTATTCCTTTTTCTAAGTTATTTGTGATTTTAGTCAAACGTTTTTGAACTAATTCTCATTTAATGTGAGAAATATGGCTCATATTATAGGACCTATAGTTTAATGAACTCAATTAGTGAAGGATTGATTCGATTACGACTTTTCATCAAACGATTTAACTCAATATTCGTATAATTAGAGCCAAAAAGCAATTTAGTCATCAATTTTGTTGAATTCACTAATCTTTAGTCAAATTAAAGTTTTATTTTTAATGAATAAGATTTAAATGAAGACATTATTTGTTTTGGTTCTTAGTTTGAAATAAATTGATTAACCATTAATTGAGATCATTGAATATGTGGCCAATTATTCTGAGATATATTGATAAGAGTTTCGTTTAGTTTAATATTATATTTGAAATTCAATATTATTTCAATTCTATCATCGATTGTATCGGATTTTATTGCGTTAATCATATTATAATAATAGTCTCTTCAAATATTTGTTTTCATTTTGAGCTAAACATTTAATGCGTTTAAACTACAGTTTTGTTAAACCATTTCTTTTGACTCGACATTCAATAGGCTGTGCGTTAATACTCGACAGCTGTTGACAATGAAAACAAACGAAGAATGTCTTCAGCGAAAACTTCACACCATTTATGATAAAACTAATGAATTCCATTCGTTTTGTTTAAGAACTTTTCCCATGAATTGCAGTTTTAAGAGATAAATAAGTTCTGAATATTTTTCTTCTTTCACTCAACAGATTAGAGACTCTTTAGAAATGTTTTAGCGAACTGTTAATCGTTTTTATCATTTTTTTAAAATTTAATTTATATTATATTTCATTAAAATAATTCAAAACCCGAAGCAAAACATAAGAAATATTTTTGGTTCAAGTTTTCGATCTCTTCTTAATAATTAAAATTACTTTAACTCCTGAACTAAAGTATTCCTAATCACAGGAATACTTATTATTCCTTAGAGTCTTAGACATGAAAGTCGCGGTAAATCTGATCACATTATGTGACTCACATACACAACAAAGGTATAAATATGATAGACGTATCTGAATTTGTCCGACTATTTGAGATGTTTGACATTAAGTCTAAACTAAATGTTAGTTTTGAGTGAAAATATTTTATTGAAATAACATTTTGATGTTTTAATGGAATATAAATTATAATAATTGTTGAATGCATTGAAACAATGGATGACTTATTCAAACTTCGGAGCACTAGAATTGGTTGCAAACGAGGAATTAGTCTTTCCAGAGCTCTGACTCTTTTCATTGATTCTATTCTTTTCGTTTTCGATCTCAATATCGACTAAAGACGAACATTCTGTGATCCAAAAGTCTGGAACAGTAACAGTAATGCCTTCCTTTTTGTATTTGACTATTTGACAGCTATTTGTTGACCGAATCTTCTTCTCGAACTCAATTAGTTGTCTCATAAAACCAATGATAGGTTTAACAATTGGTCTTTTCTGGTACACGAGTTTGAAGGCATCCCTTAGTGTCATATTCTTATATTTGATCAAATAGGCCAATACCACAGCTGTTGAACGCGAAACGCCTGCCACACAGTGCACAACAGTACGACCACCCTTTCTGGCCATAGCATCGATATAGTCGGCGGCCATATCTAAATGCGGAGACAAATCCTCTTGAGGGTCGTCGTCGACTAATATTCTCAAATGTGATATTCCCTTAATTTCAAGTTCTGGACACTCATAGCTCACATTAATTACATTATTTATTCTGTTCTCATCGAAGTTCTCTTTACTCAATCCGAAAATACCGGTCAAATATACTTGAGGTGTGATTTGTGACATTTCACAGAAGGTTCCCTCCGCTATCACCTTATAGTCCGGTGGAAGGCTTTTATGCATTTTTCGCATTTCTTTTCTCGTTTTAAGTTTTTTTGTTTTAACAGAAGAGGCAATCATTCCTGTCTTCGTCTTCTTCTGACTCCTGAAAAACCCAAACATTTTCTGATATTTATTCTTATAATTTATAAAACCGTTATTTCTATTAAAATGAGTCAATTAGTTCCCAGTTTCCAATTAGTAGTAAAATCTCGTTAATTGTATCCATTATTACTTTTGTTGGAAAATTTTCAACTAATTTACTGTTAGGCTTTTTATAGAAATCTTTTTTCTTTTCTTTTTCTTGAATTAAACATTAATTTTATTTGGTTGAGAGGATATCCCACTCTATCTTATTTATATTGTGGTAAAAGCTCTTTCTTTTGAAACAAATCTAACATATTTTGGCCAATAATTCATATGTAAACAAAAAATATCATTAATTAGTTTTTAAATGACAATCAATTTGAGTTAAAATGAATTTCTATTATCACTTAATTTGGGTTTTTAGTGACAGATGTGTTGTTTATGCGATTAATGTCTAAACAAAAAACTAACGGATTTTCGTTTTTGAGTTTATTTTATGATTATTTGGGAGGAAATGAAACTGCATTTTGTCTGAACGGACAGCAGGTGATGTAAATACGGCAGGTATTGTAGACAACTGTTTAATACTTCTAACAAATCTATTGTCTATTTCGTGACTCTTTTATTATAATTTAGTCGACTCTTAATGACCTCAAATATTCTGTTTAATCGATGGACTAATAGCTCTATTAAAGCATAAAAACTGTTTGTTTTGAGTTTAGTATTCCTTTTAGATATGTTTTATCAAAATATAGTTGAGATTCACTGAAAGCAAAACATTTTTATTAATTTTAGTCATTAGAGACGATAACGAGAAGTTGTTTAATAAAGTTATGCAAAAATTGTTGAAATTTTTTCTCTGTTTTTCTAATGCAAAGTATTATGACTTCCTTTTGGATGAATTATTGCTTTAATACTCTATTCAAATGAGAATTGAATTATTGGAGAACTGGCGACTGACTGATCCCATATAATCTGTTCATTTAAATCGATGCCTTCCCTCTTTTGATTAGTCATTTTTGGTATAATTTTTAATTTAAATGTTTAGTCGAAGTGTTTGTCTGTTGTGTAAGTGTTAGACGCGGTTTTGGTTCCGCGAGAATCCAATCGACCGTAACTTTTCACACAACGTTTCGTCTAATATCGAAGTCTTTTGTCGTTTATTTGGCAGTCATTCCCGATTGGGGCACTTGTCGTACATTACGTCACAGCCGTCCTCAGTGGAGCGGTGGGCGAACGCTCTCTTTCATTTGCGAAGTGTCCCTCAACTTTAAAAAAAACTCGATTTTTGTTTCTACGTTTTTTTTTGTTCATTAAATCGATACGAATGTGAAAATTGGAGCGAATATAGCATTTGATCGCTTGGGATCCGCTTCAATAAATATGAGTCTGAGCTCTCGCTCTTAGAAAGTTAGGCCGAGTTTCGCTTCAGGCGTTCTTTTTATTAAAATTATATGTTCTCACTATTAAGAGAGGGTCTGTGAGAGTGAGCACAACCTCTCAAAAAAGTGATTCACTCTCAACTCGTGTGTCAATTCTCAACACAAACATCGAGTTGTGTTGTGCTTCACTTCTTTGCAAAAAGTGTTTTAAAAACTAAACATAATCTGACATTTGGTTAATCTTATGGTTCTCTCCCTCTTCGGCCATAAGTTGGAAGTATTTTTGTTTCTCTTATTTATAAGAATGAGAGACAAAACATTTTGATTTATTTATCTCTACTTTAATTTATATTCAAAGTGATGACTGACCACAAACAACAGCAACACTTGTTTTTGTCTGATCCTTGACTTTAATCGTCTTTGTCTTTCTTTGTCTCAATGATTAATAAATAAACTTTTGTACTCTCTTTACGATCATTGGATTCATTCAACTCATTGTATAAATAATAATAAATTAATGCAAAAGTTTTTGTTAGAACTTATGTTGAAAATGAAAATCATTTAATTATTAATGATTCTGTTCTTCAGTTCATTTCTGATATAATCTTCCAAATGGTTACCATTTTTTGCTCAGTTGAGTCTTTGACTAAATCATTCATCATTTGATCTCATCGTTGAACAAACTATTGTTAGTTTTCATTATATTGTCGTCCGTTGAACTCAATTCAATCGATATATGGCTCAGACTCTCCTCTGAGAACATCTCTCATCACTGGTCTAAACAATTTGTTTGATATTCTTCTAAATTCTTCTAAATTTTAACTCATTTTTGTTTCGAACAAAAATAAACCAAAAGTTTTGAATAATGAGTGAAAAGTTAATTGAAATCAGTTCTCAATATTGAGTTCATATTCTCGTCGTCTGACTGGAGTCGAACCTTATCTCCACTTCTTTTTATGGACAAAATTTTCTCAAAACTTTGAATAAAACTTTTCAAATCATAAATAATATGATTGAGTTTAAAGTGATTAGTGCTTAGTGTGGGTGCTTTCAAACACTTTGTAACTTAATTGAAATGCCGATTCTTGCCACTGCATTCTCAGTTGGGAGAAGATCCTTCCGGCTTTCAAAACGGGTCAAAAAATGGACACTTTCTGGTCAGTGTTGAGTCCTTTTAAGTACTTATTTCGAAATAATTAGTTTTTTGTCTGTTATTTAGTTTAAATAAAATTCAATAGTTTTCAGACTTATGTCTGCCTTTAATAATAGCCTTTAAATAATTACATAAAATGCTGACCTCTTTCCCAGAATTTCATTTTCAATCATTTATTGTATAATAATATCCATAAAAATGAGTGAAATTTCGTTATCATTAGTGCGTTAATGACCCCTCTCTGGTCATTAAATTAGGTTTAATTTACTAAATAAGTAATTATTTGTATTTGTATTGAATAACAATTCATTAATTTTATAAATAGTTTTCAATTATAATGAATAGTAAACCCTTAAAAGTTTTTCTCATTTTATCAAATATTTGATGAAATCTCTTGTGTTTGGATCTTATCATATCATTAATGCATTTCTTTATAAACAAATATTTAATACAAATTTTGTTTGTTTTTTATTTTTGCAGATTCTTTTGTCAACAGTCAAGAATGGACTCTAAGTAGAGCAGTTCCTGACCTCCGTCTGGTATGTCTGACAATAATTATGTTTAAAATTATAGTCAAATGATATGTTTTGAGTCAATTTATTTTACGTTTAAAGGGTTTCTCCAAAACCATAATTTCTATAAACGATTAATTGTTATAAATATTTTGATTATATTTGGATCTAATCAATCAAATGCTGTATTTTATGGTTTTAGGGTATAGTCGGCAGTTTGACGAGTGGCAAGTCTGCACTCGTCCACAGATATTTGACCGGTTCTTACCTCCAGGATGAGTCACCTGAAGGCGGGCGCTTCAAGAAAGAAGTGATTATTGACGGACAGAGCCATTTGCTATTAATCCGTGATGAAGGAGGACCTCCAGAGATGCAGGTCTGCCTCAACACTTAATATACTCATTACTATTATCTCACTTAAACTTTTCGATAAATTGTTGGAACACTTGAATGGGTTATTCATTTCATTCATCTCTTGAATAACTCATTCATTAAATCCTTTTTATTTTGTTTTCAAACATTTATTTCAACAAAATATCAATTTTTTTGTTGACAGAAGTTTGTCTAAAATGACATAAAACTCTTTTAGTTTGTCATCAAATAGTTATTTGATTTGTAATTAATAATTATCTTTAAATTTATTCTAAATTCAGTTCAGTTGTTGGGTCGACGCCGTAATATTCGTGTTCAGTCTTGAAAACGAGGCCTCATTTAACGCTATTTATAATTACTATACAAAGATGTTTCACTTCCGAAGCGCTTCAGATATTCCCGTATTTCTCGTTGGGACTCAAGGTTTGTATTCTTTCCCTTTCATTCCGAACGGAAACCCATTTTTATAATAGAGTTTATCATTATTTTGAAGACTTTATAATTATTTTGTCATTTAATGAAACTCTTATTATGTTTTGTTATTTAGACGCTATAAGTGAGAGTAACCCCCGGGTTATCGACGAGAACAGAGCGAGAAAACTGGCAGCAGATATAAAAAGATGTTCCTATTATGAGACCTGTGCGACCTATGGTCTCAATGTTGAGAAAGTTTTCCAGGAGGGTATGTATTCACTCATTTATTATTACATCTATTTTAAGTTGAGTTTTGAATTATTCTGGTTTTCGACTATAATTACCATAATTTTGATTATAATATCACTATTTATGTGTCAAATGTTTGACCACTTTGACCATCGATTGTGGCCATTATCATCATTATAACTATTGTTCAAATTCATACTAACTTTGAAATAGTTTTGATATATGGCCTTAAGTTTCGAATTTTTTTATAAAATTGATTTAAAATTGAATTTTGTTTTGACTTAAAGCCTGTCAAAAGATTGTACAAAACCGTGTGAACGACCCCTCAATGGCCAGCAGTTCTCGGCCAAACACTCCGAGTACAGTTGGTTTCTACCGCCAGTTCACTACAAACAGTGTTATACCTTCCCAAACGTCGAATGGTATGACATCGAACAGACCAGTCATCACATCTCCCACCCATTCAGTGGGAGCCATCACTCATTCCACTCCGCAATCACTGCAATCAAATAATAGTCAAAACAAATCACTTCCGAAACCAAATTTAAACAATAATGTATTGAACGCAAAGCCTATCTCAGAATCGGGTCCTTTGCCTCCGAAAAGGATTGAGTCCAAAATCAGCGAATCTAATAAAGTGGCGCTAAATTCACTTAAACCGGTGGCCGAACAGCCTTTGCCTTCAGTCCATAAAGAGACCAAAGATTTGCCGACTCCCAGTTCTACACCAACTACTGCCAGAAAGACAAGACGGCGCTCCAATCTGTTCCCACCGCTCACTAATAAAAAGCATTTCGAGGATAAGTACAAAACCGGAGAAGTCGGGAGCGGTCGCGCTATTCCCGTATGTCTTATATTTGATATCCTTTTGATATTATTTATCCCTTTATTATGAAAACGAGTTTTGATTACATAGTCTTAACTCAAATAATATCTTAATTTGTGAGACATTACATGATTCTAATGTGTAAATACCTGTTCTCTTGTGCTGACCCAACAGTTAAAACAGGGATATCTCTACAAAAAAAGTATTAAAACTCTAAACAAAGATTGGAAGAAGAAATACGTGACGCTCACCACAGATGGAAAACTCACTTATCATCCAACACTTCACGACTATATGGAAGATATTCACGGAAAGAATATTCCTCTAAAGCACACGACTGTCAAAATTCCCGGTCAGAAGCCGAGGGGTTCGCGAACTACTACTCAAACAAATACTTCTAATCAAAACGACATCACTTCAGATCTCAATGGTTTAAGTTTAGGTACTTTTCATTCAATTATTCTTTGATATTATTTCTGTTCTGTTCTTTGATTTAATATAATGTGTTGAAAGGTATGGTCAATGGGACGGACCATAAATTGATTCCGAGTACAAATCCAAAAGAAACCCCAAACGCTAAGAAGAGGAACCGCCGCCAAAAGAATAGCGGCGGCAAAAAAGATGACTTACTCGATGACTCCGATGGATATGAGTTTGTTGTGGTCTCTCTGGAGAACAAGAGCTGGCATTTCGACGCAAATAACTCAGAAGAACGGAATGAATGGGTCACTGCTATCGAACAACAGATTCTTTCCAGTCTTCAGAGTCTTGAGAGCGAAAAATCCAAATATAAAATCAATTCTTCTGTCGATAACTCAACCATTCAGACAATACGAACGGTTCCCGGAAATAAATACTGCGTTGACTGCGATTCTCCGAGTATTCCATTCCTTATTAAACATTTAATTTGAATGAAATTAATTGTTAATCATTTTCTTATAGACCCCGACTGGGCGTCACTTAATTTGGGAACTCTTATATGTATTGAGTGCTCTGGAATTCATAGAAATCTTGGGACCCATATATCAAAAGTTCGATCCTTAGCTTTAGACGACTGGCCGTAAGTTATATAAGACTTATATTTATTCTTATTTTTACTTTTATTTCGAAAACTCTTTGAAAATAAAAAATAAAAATATTTTTAAAAATAATTTTTAATTTTATTTAATATTTTGCGAATAAATGAATAATTTATTATTATTTTATATACAGTGCGGCCCACATCGCAGTAATGATGGCTTTGGGCAATACCTCAGCCAACAGTCTTTGGGAGTATGATCTTAGAGGTCGGGCTAAACCCACTCCAAACTCAAGTCGGGAAGAAAAAGAGCGATGGATTCGTTCCAAATATGAAACGAAAGAATTTTTAGCCCCCATTTCCGATATAACTGCTATCGAAACCCAACTCATTGATTCTGTCCTCAAATCTGATGTCAAGCAGTTGTCCCTCATTTTGGCCCACTTTTCACCAAAAACTCAAATATCTTTTTATAACAGAGATCTTAAAACTCCATTACATTTAGCCTCAGGTCGAGGATCTCTGGCCGTCGTTCAGCTCTTGCTTTGGGTTTGTATTCATTTTTTTGATAAAATACTTGATTTTCGACAAAAAATAATATTTTAAATCGTTTTCAAACATTCTTTACATTCAGCACAACCCAAATGTTAAAGCAATAGATTCTGACGGAAAGACAGCTTTGTTTTACGCAAAAACTTCTGGTCATAAAGAAGTGTCGGAACTACTGATTAATAGCGGGTGTTCTGAGATGAATGGCGTCAATACAAATACCACAAACAGTATTTTACCGAAACGAAGGGGTAGTCTCACCTCATTGGCGGCTAAATCGACCACTTCTGACGTTTTTGACAAATTGCCCGCAAGTATAATATGACTGACCTTTCATTCCACAGATTCTGATAGAAAATAGACGTTCCGTTGTTTGCCCTCAAAAATATGTATTTATAACTGTTTAGCACTCGTTGTAGGCATTCATCGATTGAATCGGTTATTGAATTTCGTATTATTAGCTCTTTTTCGCACATTTTTTTCAGATTTACTGAAAGTTTATATAAATTTATTTTAATTATTATTTTATTAAATATTTTCTCAAAGAGTATATCAATTGCTCTCAAAAGGAATTTTTGTAATTATTTGTATTTTATGGTTAATTCGTTTAATTATCTGATTCTTTGATTAATATTTAAGATAAAACACATATAAAAAGACATAATATTTACATACATTTGAAATAATGTTTGAAAATCTGTTCAAAAGTTATAATAAATTGATTTTTTGTTTTCAATTCATTTCAAATTCTAAATACATTTAAAACTTTTCACTCAATCATTCATTCATTTACTAAAAGTGGATAAACTTGTGTTCGAATTAGAGGTGAAGATCGGTTCGGATTTTGACGAACCGAACAGAAATTTTTGGAGGTCTGAACCGAACCGAAACCGAAGGCATAATTTTCTGAACCCATTTTTTAGAAGCGCTGAACCGAACCTAAACCGACTTTTTTGACTGATTTTCTAACCGACCCGTTCTTCACCTCAATGTTCGAATAGACTTCCCATCGCTAACAGCTTTTATCGTATTCTGAAGATTTGGTTGCAATTAATTAATTAATAGTCGACTCTTCTGTTGAAAGAATCAAATTATATTATATTATATAAGAATTTTATTGACTCAAAAAAGTATTAAACAAATCATTGTTTTGAAGAAAAATCTGATTTTATTCACAAAAAAACTAAAATCGAAATAAACTATAAAATCGTTTAAAAAATGGAAATAAAATTCAATTAAATAACAAATAAATAATAAAATCACAGAAAAATTAATTCAATTGAAACCTAATATTAATAAACAATTATTGAATTATTGAACAAATTATTGAAAATTTGCAAAACATTTGTGAGATTTAAGTTGTGATTGAAGACTGAATAAGTGGTCCAACTATTTGGTGGTTCGGATATACTGCCGGACACTGCGTTCACTCGAAAAAGCGGTCAAATAAATGAATAAAAATATATTTTATATAATATTATATAAAATATAATATATTAATGAAATTATGAATAAAATCGAAACAAAGAATTCAAACGAAAAGAAATATCGAAACGAATTTATTTCCGAATGAGTCCTCTCGCAGTGGGAAAGGATTGGTTGGCACTCGCAGTGTCCGGCCGTTCCGATAAATTTCGAGACGCACTTCGGGCCGAGATTTTGAAGACAGCAGTGGACGGACGCGAACTTCCATTTTGTTCTCTATCTTTGAGTTTTCGTCGAGACGTCGGCACTGGAATAGTACTGACAAAACATAAATCAATTATTTATTTAATAATAATTTGAATCAAAAGAAAATATTACTTAATTTCAACGTCTAAGTCCTCCTCTTCTTTAAGAGCGTTATCGAGCGCTGCCCTCACTCGAGGTGAAAGTCTGGGTGCGCTGTAGTCTTTGGTGGTACGAGTGCTCAAATCGAGTTCGCAGTCCATTATATTTTCTGATCTATATCTGACGCCAGCACTGGTTTCTGCTGCCATTCGCGCCAATTCACACATCGGATATCTATAACCAAAACAAGAGTTCGGTCTTTTGCAGACATTACTAGAGTCTGCGTTCGGTCTCTTTATTATCTTCCAGTTGTCTTCGTCCTCATCAAAGACTATTCGACTCAAAAGTTTGTTCTTCTCTTCGATAGGAATGAAATTATCGATAATAAGATATTTAAGTTTCAATTCTTTCATTAAATCGTTTTGTATTCCCTCTAACTCTCGTCGTTCGCGTGAATTCACTTCCTGTACGTCTCGGGTCTCAGTCTTTACGGATTGCAAACGTGAGACCAATTTCTTCAGTTTCTTTCGCTTTATTTCAATCTCGTGTTGGAGTGAAGTAAATGTTTCTCTTATCTCAAGAGTTGTCTCTTCCTGTTCTTCGAGTCTTTGCAACATTTCTCGTTCGCGCCTTTTCTGAGCAATTAGTTCCTGATTCTTGAGCTCCAGTTCCTTCTGCTGATGGTTTGTGTGGTCCAAAATATTTATTCCTCCAATCAATAGCTTTGATTCCATGGCATTGATCTTCGACTGAAGCTTTTCGACGGCTTCGGTATCAATGGATTGAGTGGTTTGTGACAACTGTTCGTCAATCAATCCATTTGATAGTCTGTTCTCTTTTCGTCGTCTCTTCTCTAAGAGCTGTTGTTTTAATCTTTCGATTTCTGTTTGAAATTCTCTGAGAAGTGCGTCCTTCGGATCTTCATTAACTCGAGGCCTGTTTTTAATATTTTTGGCCCGATTTGCATATCTAAGTGTTGTTAGAGTTTCCTCGTAGTTATAAGAGGCGGGTCCTATGTTTGCGACCATAACTGTCTTTGAGTTACCCCCTAACGAGTCCTGCAGAAGTCGTGTCAGTTTTGAGTCACGGTATGGGATATGAGTACTCTTTCCGTCGACGAGCGATGATATGACATTCCCGAGCGCCGAAAGGGACAGATTTATTTTGATGGCTTCTTTCTGACGCTGACCAATAGCACCAGTCTTTGCCTGTCTTTCACTTCCGGCCAAATCAACTAAATTCAATTTACCGACTCTTATGTGGTTCTCTCCATCGATGCCTTCTTCTGAGTGTTCGATAGTTATAATGAATATGGCGTGAGATCGGGAGGAGTGTTCGTTCATATTAGTGGCGCCGACACTACGATTCTGATGACCGCAAGACATGACGTGTTCGATCTCTTTAATACTTTTGCAAACAAAAGACGACAAATCTTTTACGTAAACTCCGATATCAGGTCTTTCTTTGAGTTCAAGTCTTGAGGTTTGATCCTTTGCCAGAAGATCTCTAATCTCTTCCTGATATATCTCTAAATAAGAGGAACGAACCAAATATTGTTGATTATGTGATCGAGCGATACAGCTATAGATCTGTTCGAATGAGTTTGGGATAACTCCAGGATTTTCAGGAGAGCCCTCCATTGTAAATGTCTTTCCAGTACCGGTCTGTCCGTAAGCAAACACCGTTCCATTGAAACCTTCGAGAACTGAGTCGACTAACGGATGGAATATCTCTTCGTAGAGATCTTTTTGAACGGAATTCCAGTCATAGACGGCATCAAATGTAAAGCTCTTCGGAGACTCGTCTTCTGCGGCCACAGGTTTTTGTATTGTAATCACTCCTCGATCGCAATACATCTCTATTATCTGTTTGTGTCCCTCTTTGACCTCCTTTTCGCTCATTGGCCGACATCTGACTATCACTTTAACAGATTCGCTCTTTTGATTCGATGTTTTTGACTAAAACCAGAAAATGAATTGAATTAAAAGAAATCAATTTTAACCACAATTTATAAAATACTGACAGAATTAGAAGCAATTGATTGTTGAGAACCAAATTCACTACTTTTAGACATTATTTGAGTCCAAAATATTATTCAATAAATATATGAATGATATGTAAAAAGACTAGAAATGAATCACATTTGAGTTAACACTTGTTTTCAATTTATTTATTAATTCATATTTGGCTTAACTTTTCGATCATTTCTTAACTAATATCAGAATTATTGACAAATATTTGTCTCAAATTAATTAAAAAAGTTTTCATTTTCTTCATTCAAATGAAATCCAAATAAACGAACAAATAATTGAATTACAAATGAAATGAAATAATAATAACAAAAACAAAACTAAATTCAAAAATCGATATCTCTTTGGGTTTTAATTAATTATATTTTGTTTTGACTCAAACCTAATGTTCTAATCGTTGGGACATTCAATAAACTCATCCCTAATATTGTCTCTAATATTGAAAACTCTATAAAAAAATCCTATTTTTGTGGTTCACTGAGTCATAGCTATTCTCACATATATTTCGTCTGACATTAGTTTCGCTATTATTTATGTATTCAAACATTTTGTTGTTTTTTTCAAAAACATATTTTGATTTGAATTGAGCTATGATTTCAACTCTAATTTGATTCAAATTATACCAAAACATTCGACAATTTAATCTATTCTTCGGCAGTTAACTAACTTAACTCCTAAAAATGGCTGAAAAGCCTGAGGACTTTAATATGCCGGCCAATGTAGTGGCAAGGATCATTAAAGACGCACTTCCCGACGGCATCAATGGTTTGTTTTTTTATTGAGACAATTGTTTGTATTTTAACTGATTTGAAATTATTATGAAGTGAGCCCTGATGTGAGGTCTGCCTGCAGTCGATGCGCCAGTATTTTCATATTATATGTGACCACTTCTGCCAATAATATCGCTTTAAGTCATAAACGAAAGACTTTGACCGCTCAGGACGTCATCGAAGCCATAGAACAGATAGGTTTCGAAGAATTCGCACAACAAATGACTCGATTTGAAAATGATATGAAATTAGAAAAAGTAAAGAAGAAAATGGCGAAGAAGTCAATGGATTCCAATCATTCGATGGCATCAAAAAGTTCTGAAAATTTGATGGATAGCGAAGAAATTAGTGACGAAGAGGAAGACCAATGAATATAATTAAATACAATTAAATGCATTATTTTAATGAAACAAATATTGTTTTTCATTCAAATTATATTAATTTTCAAATCATTTCAAACAAATAAAGACATCTTTTGGACACAACAGAGAAAGACATTGAAAATGATTTATAATTCTTTGAATTATTCTTCGATATAATGAACTTTTGTGGCCAAACAGGCGCTGCAAACACTCAGAAGACTTGCCATAAATACGGTCACAGTTTTACTTCCAAATAATTGTATAACACTTCCCATACATAATGAGAGTAGGAATTGAGCCAAGAATACCATAGAACCGACGACAGCCATATCAGTGCCCAGACCTCTAGGAGTGGCCTCATCTGAAAACTAAAAGAATTTTTTAATTAATTTTTAAAAACTTTTATTAATTTGAATGAAAGGCAACCAATTTGTTGGTCTCGTATTTGGCGATCAGATTATAAGGCATTGTGAAGAGCGTCGAGTATTGAATGCCAGCACTCAATGAGAAGAAGAGAGCACTGATTCTGTTGCGAGTAATGCCTATCACTAACATTCCAAACGAATATATGAGAGGACTGACCACATAAACATTTTTTGCGCCTATTTTTTACAGAAAATTATTTTCATTAAAAAAAGTTTTAATAATTATTTGTTTAAAGAATTTGTTTGAATAGAAATACCGAAAATATTTATCAGATTTTCAAAGTTATAGGAATAGAATGAACACGAAATTGAGTATAACGTCATACAAATGCACCCGAATTTGACGCCCGACTCATATAATTTAAAATTGTTTGAATCGGGAGAAGCGGTCGGATCGCCACCAAAGATAGATTGGGCCACAAAATCAGTGAAATATAATGAATAACATATGAGAGACATCCAACTGAACAGATTTGTCAGACATAGTATCCGAAGACAGTCCGGCATTTGTACTATTGAATAGATATAATCAGAGAAAGTGGCCGACGGATGACTACTCATAACTATTGAATTGGTTCTTGTTTTGGTCTTTTCTTCTTTACTTTTGAAGAGATGAGTCATTTCGTAGGCCTCTTCACTTAACTCTTGATAATTGAAGTTTTTGATGGAATCTTCTCCAGAAGTGAGTAAATTAAGAGGTATTTCTTCAAAACTTGTAATCGTAAGAACAGAACAAAATATGAAAGCTATTGAACACAAAAGAAAGACAATGCGTTTGTGGTCAGAGCCAAACATCTCTTCAATTAGTGATAATTTTTCCCAATCGAGACCTCCAATCAAGTATCCGACGGCACCACCAAAACCAGCCATAACCGTAAAAAAGCTCAAACCTCTGGTATGATCTTCACTAAGAGTGACTTCAAAGAGTAGGGCCCGACTCGGAGATTGACAGCCATCACAACAAAAGTCCAACAAAACTGCGCCTAATATTGTGAGGGAAACCGACAGAGAATCTGATTCTTTCATAAATAATTGGGAAATATATTCTCCGTTCGGAACCAAAACCAAACCAATTATTATTCCAATACTATAGAGAATAATGAAGGGTCGGCGCCGACCATACCATGACTTACAGGCATCAGAAAGAGAGCCCAGAATCGGTGACATAAAGAAACCAATCAATGGACTCAAACACCATATTATAGATGTGCTGTCAATGGGAAGACCAGCCGTTAATAGTGTTGGCGTAACAAAAGCTGTTTCAGCCGAATAACAGAACTCTATTCCACAGACAATTGAACTCAAAATAATTAACTCTTTTGTTGTCTTCGGACGAAAAATATCACTAAATTTGTTTGAATTCATTTCAAAGAATATTTCAAAATAAAAATTCATTCACTTTTTCAATAGTTATACAATTCTTCGATCTTTCAACTATTCTTCAGAACTGACTCTCGAAAACTGAAACATAATTCCGATGAGTTTTATGTGTTTCCAAGTTTTGCTTAAGAAAACTCTTTGGCATCAAATGAACTATTTTTATGACAAACTGTTACTTCTAATGAAGACATCAATGAAGAGGAGAGGAAAGAAGAAGAAGAAGAGGAGAGAGGGAGGGAGAGAGGGAGGGAGGGAGAGAGAGAGAGAGAGAGAGAGAGAGAGAGAGAGAGAGAGAGTCGATTTTCTATTATATAAATAATTGAGTAATTAATTGATTAGAAAACAACTTAATTAAAACATATTCTCTAATAATAATAGTTATGTGAAGTAATCCTATCGTCAATACATTTGAGGCACTAATTAGTGAAGTTTTCTCCTAATTGCTTAAGAGATGAGAACTCAATTTGACAAAACTCTCTCACAATAAACCCCAAACTAATGATTTGTTGTGACCTATAATAATAAAAATAGATTAACTAACAATCTATTCATTTATAAATAATCAGTTGACATCTTCAACAAATAACTAAATGATATAATTTATAAGAAAAAAATATCAATACTTTCACTAATGACTCGATTCTCTGATAATCATAAAATCAAAGTTTGTAACCAATAATTCAAATCAATAACTATTAGTATTTCCAATGGATTTGTGGTTAAAATAATAAAACATAAAATAGATATAAAAATTGATAATAATTTTATTATTCTATAATTGATATAATTATTATTATTATTATATATATTTATAATACAATTATTTTCTTAAAGAACATCAAAATATATAAATCGGTTCAGAATTTATTTTCTACGATCAGTTGAGCGGACAATACTTTCAATTAATTTTTGCGATAATTTTGTAATTAATGTTAAGATTTCTTTCAGTTAATTAATAATTAAGACAATAATTACACTAAAATTTCTTCGTTATTCCGAAAATAAATATATAGTTTGAGAGACAAATAATACCATCGAAGGTATGTATGCTTTCATTCGATCAGATTTTACACAATAAGAGAACAGAAGGAAATCCAAGTAAAATGAGTACAAATATATTCAACAAATAATCTTAAATATTGGGACAACACTATCAAAAAATCTTCAACTTTGCATTAACTCATTAAAATACTGCATTATATTATCAATTATTGTATATATCTTTTATTATTATTATTATTATTATTATTAATATTAAAAAATTGGTTTCAAAATTCCTTCAATTCATGTCTTAACTTAAGATCGAAATGAATTTGATTTGTTTTTCTTTCAAAGAAATGAATTAATGAATGATTTGACATAATTTAAAGAATGAAATGAAAGAATTGGTGAATAAACTCATTTTTAGTGTAAAGTATATAAAAGATAACGAACCGGGAGATCACAATCGAATGGATAATTCGATATTAATTATAATTTACATAAAAAATGACAATAACTTTAAACTCATATATACTTATTAATCATATAATCAAATAACTCGATATATAAACTGAATAAAATTGTGTTGAAATTGAGTGTAAATTACATCCGATTTGTATTTGTGTTGTAAAGAGATGTCATTATTTCTCTCAATTATTCGTCGAATGTTTTGCATATAATTCTTAACTTATTTTTCATTTGAAGGATTCGTTTGGAAAAAGTTTCAGCAAAAGTACTGATCTTTTATTAGATTATGTCTGCACTGCATTCAGTTTAGATCACAGATTATTCACAGGTGGGCAGAAAGAGGTATACAACAGTACCAAAGATGATCATCAAAGGGTTGGTAATCACAATATCACCACTCAATCAAAAATATTACCCTTTGGAGGAGAGTTACCCTAAATTTCCCTATAATTCAAAGAATAGCTAATCATTGGGAAGTAATGCTTTATTAGTTGATAAAAGTGATGGAATTAATGGTTGTCCTCAAACAAGAAAAGGAAAATTATCTATCAGTTTAACAAAAGTGGGTTTGAAAACAATATTTTGTGTGATTTTAAAGTGAGAATTAGTGCCGGTATTGCACTTTGAATCCCATATTTGTGATACTATTTGTCAGGTATTAAACAATTGTATAGCAATTAATTAATTAATAATAATTTACAACACATTTAATAGCAGTGAATATAAAAGAGAAAAACTTAATCAATAGGAGTATAGAAATGGTCTAAAATTTTAAGTTCAAATCTAATGTCTATTTGCAGTGCATTTAATAAAGATGTGCTCTCAGGATATGGTCTGTTAATTGATTTAAAGGAATGTAAACTAATATCAATTGAACGCACTTTACATTAGAAGTATATAATTGTTATTATAAACGAGTCATCGATTGAATGATATTTTGCTTTTTTTTTTTGCTGTTATAGTCTATAACTTATAGATCTTGAATCACAAGTTCGGCAAAAAATAGTATATATTGTAGTCTTTGGTACGAAATGAGGTACAAATAATTATGACTTCTATTAGAGTAGTTGTACTGTTCTTGGCTTTAGTCAACTGCATATTGGAAGAGATCTAATTTGCAATCAATTCAGCTCTCAATAAAACATATCAATATCAATATGTCTGAGAATAATACAAATATATGTTTAATGTTATGCAGAACTATAGCTAAGAGTTAACCCAATTGTAAATGAATTAAATAAAAGCTCAGAAACTAATGGAAAAGTTTCTCGAATTAAATCAATGTTTGAATTGTTTGCAAACTTTGCATAAATCGTTGAATCAATTGAAAACAAAACTAATCGGATATTAAATGGAAGATAAGTTTCACATAAATTAATAATTAAATCAATAATCAAATCATTTGTGAGTCTAATCGGGTGTGGCGTCAACCGAACCGTTCCTTGACTAGAAACATGAGCTTCTTTTTGCCCTTATATACCATTTTCATGTTATCGATGAGAGACGCGAACTGCATGTGTCCGTCCGGCGCCAAAAGAAACGTTTCGCGAGCCTTCGCCAGGAACTCTATGAAGTCGCCGTAATGGCGCGGACTTATATGTGTCAGACGGGAGTGCGTTGTATTCACATACGCTGTGATCGCAGCGTCCAATAATTGTCGGAGAGGAGGCTTATCCAAAGGCAATGGCTTTAGACAACGGCGTTTACCATCCGAACAGGTACCCACTCCTGGAGCTCCAATTGAACAGCGCCTGAGGATATCGGAGAGGACAGGTGCGCACTGAACATTCTTTACTAGTAGTGGTACCAGACCCGACAGTTCGTTCTTTCCGAGTCCGTGCGCCAGAGCACAGGCCCAGTGAACGTCATTAATCGATGGATGATTATCGCCATTGTATGAGATGTGGACGCCTTTTGTGGCCAAAACGGCCAGTTTGTAGGCACGAAGAGGATAGCCTCTGTGCTCCATATAACGCGCAACAGTGAACAGTTGTGAGCTATTCATAACACCAGTAGATCCGGCGTCACCAACTATCTGATACGCGGCTTCAAAGGCCAACTGATCGCTTTCACACAGCGTTAGAGCATTGAGAGCACAATTGGGCGGGTCTTTTGTGGCACACTGTAGGGCCAAAGTTCGGGCACAATTGGATAGTTCTTCCTGTTGACTGAAATCGAGCGCCAAACGCATGACAGTCGAGTGTGACATAATAGAAGAGGCCACAGGACCGGTCGCTTCAGTAGGAGTGAAGAGTCCGTACCAACTCTGCATAATTGATATGAGAGCGTCCAGACCTACTTCTGTGGCACATGTGACCAGCCATCGAACCATATCCCTTCGGCGCCAACTCAATGACGACAAAGTCATTCGCATCACTTGAAGACCCAATTCAAAAGAGGCGGTCAAGAGATGTGAATGACGGGGCCCTCCATCGACAGGAACAGCAATTCGAAAAGCGTCCTGTGCCAGTTTGAACAGTTGGGTCGAACTATGAATATTTCTTTGGGAGGACTTTAATACTGATCGCAAACGATTGATATCACTTTTGGCAGCGGACAGCATAGTTGAGGCCAGAGAGCACTGTTGCATCTCTATGTGCGCTAATGTGAACCAACGCGGGTAACGGCCTAACACTCCTCCGCCACTATGAAGACCGATACCATTGTCGTCGACATCGTCGTGATCTTCTAGTATTGGAAGTCTTCAAAGAATAGAAAATATGAGAAACTATTCATAAATCAAATAAATAGAGGAATACCTCATCGCTCTTAAGCCAACGTTATAAGAGAGGTCGTGATCGAAGTTAAGTAATGCGTTAAACAGATATTTGGCGAATGTATGCATTGGAACGCTTTCCGGATGAATACCAGACCCCAGTCCACTGAATGGTCCGCCGTCTAATAGTGTCATCGTCTGTCTGCGGAGGACTGACACCAAAGTTGAATCGAGTTCGATATCTTGCAGTTTAGTTATCATTCTGTCCTCTTGTTTGCAGGCTTTTTCCTGTGCATAAAAACCGGGCGGCATAAGCCTCTGCTGACCCAAACCTATGAGTCCCGCCTCCAGAGCTAACGATAGATATGTTTCGCTTCGATCTCTGGTTCCGGGAACTACTATGTGCTGATATCGAGGCCTCTCTCTGATCACTGATACCGATGTTGAGGTATTATTATTATTAGTATTATTAGTATTATTGGTGGGAACGGTCTCGTCGTGAAGTATGGCTGCGATTTGACTGTTATTTGTATTCGTATTATTAGAAGAGTTGTTGTTTGAGATCTCAGTCGTAAAAGAGCCGTAATATGAGTCCAAAGGCTTCGAGTCTGAGGTGAGAGAGGCCTCCGCTAACGTGTCAAACAATGAACCAATAGGATCGAGTGGATGTCCGATCCATCCCTCGTTATTGCAATGTATTGAATGTGAGTGCGATGCAGATGAGGTCGAAGCTGAGGGTGGAATCACAACAAACAGTTAATACAAATATGTTTTTCATTTAAAAAATAATTCAATAAATACCTCCGGGTTTAGTGTTGTCCGATGAGTGCCACATATTTTGACAGTCGGACTGATGTTTCTTCAATGTTCTGACGATAGAGACCGCTAACCGAAGAGCCTCTTGACGGTAACCATGAGATCGTAGTGCTTCTACTCGGGCACAGGCGGTCGGGATGTTCTCTGCAAACAATCGATTGAAAATTTAATTAATTCTGTTTCGGATCGATTCGTGAGATTTGAAATCAAAATCAGATATTCGTATAAATATGCAAAAGCTTTATATAAAAACAACATTTATTCAAATTATAGGAATTTCATTAGAATTGCAAAATTGACTCAATTTTTATATTCATATTTCAAATAATTAATTCTATTTCATTGAGTTTTAAATATTTTTCAAGATTTCATCTTTTGTTTTGAATTTAATTTGATTTGAGAGGAAATCATAAATTATTTTGCAATAAATCGAATAAATATTTTGTGAAAAAAATAATTAATTATAATTTTGTTTTGAATTTAATTACTTTTAAGGCGTTTACTATAAATTCAATTCAAAGTATGAAAATAAAGACCAATTATTCTTCCAAAAAAGTTGTTATACGGAAAGTGAATCATAATTTGTGATTAAAATAAAAAATAATTTTCATTAAATATATAGAGATTACTAGCGATAGGTTGGGAAAAGACTGAAAGTATTTTCTCTAGACTCGAGAGCTGTCAAATAATTTCAATGAAATCTAATGATTCAAACCTTTTGAATGTTATGTAATCAAAAGCTATGCTTAAAATTTTCTAAACAATATCAACCAATTTCTGATAAAACGTTATAATTTGTAATATTTTTTATGTCCTCATATAAAAGTTGATACACATTGTGAATAATAATTGAATGGTCCGTAAATTTTCATTATATTTACAATAAATACTTAACTCAAAAATAGTTTCCAATTCTGTTTAACAACACTTGGGATTACTTATTGCATATGATTATTAGGAAAAGAATTAAATGGAAATGTGGATCATCTAATGAAAACATAAGTTATAACTGGAAAGAGTATTCAGGAATGTTCATCAACGGCATCAGGAATGCAAACTTTCTTTATATATATTTAATATTTAGTTTAATTGATATATTTTTTTTGAAGAAAATTGTGATAACAAACTATCATTTTCTCAGATCTTTGCCATAAATAAAAGGTTAAAATAAATGAATGAGAATATCATATCAATGACAAACTGTTCACATTTTATAGAAACTGATACTCTCTGTGTTTGCGAAAAGGATTTGTTGAAAAGTGTGATAAAACTGGAATAATTGAATCGATTTATAATTGTATTGAAAGTCTTTGACATTAATTATTTTAATGAAATTTTAGTGAATTCTAACTCAAGTCATGAATAAAAAGCATTTGGACATAAAAGTCAATGGAGGGTCAGGTCTATGGAGGGAACCGCCAAAAAATTTGAGATTGTTAAGTGTCGTAAACAAGGAAACCAGTTTTAAAAACAAGATATTATATGTATTGTATGTATAATATATATAATACAAAATTTTTACTCCAAATAGACTGGAATTCAATATAAAACTGATGACAAATTCTTGACCACTTTTCTGACTAAAATTATGATTGACTTAAGGCATGTGCTGTCACTATAACTACCCACAACTCATACTAAAACTTTTTTGGCGGTTCCCTCCATAGACCTGACCCTCCATTGACTTTTATGTCTAATATAAATTGAGAATAAAATAAAGGCTTTAATTAAAAGTTTGGGTCATTTTCTCATATAAATCAGATCTGAATTAATCACTAAAAGCGAAAAAATTAAAATAAAAAGTCCGAACCATTCCAGAGGGGATATCCCTGTAAATTGAACGTCTCTGATGAATGGGGCTCATATACGAGGACTGGTCCGTCGTGTTCCAGAATGAACCTGAGGTGGGAATCATCCCATTCGAGATGACTGGCTTCGAGGGAGCGGTGGAATATAGTTCGAGGTAGACTGGATGCGCTTCCGTTATTTGACGACCTTCTCGTCCCTAAATGAAGTCGAGAACTAGATGTTGACCTTTCATTATCCTCTTCCTCCTCATCAGAAGAATCAAAAATTTGAATTCGACGCCGACTATTGACACTCAATGGACGAAAGTCTGCGTCTTCCAGTGGACAGACGTGAAGACGAGACCATCTCTCCAGAAGAGACCGCCAGTGGTGCTTCTCTGAGGGTGTGCTGTGAGGGTTTAATACAACACAAACCCAGAGCGCCCCCAATTGGTCCCACAGTTGCCGACATTTGTCTGTCATAGGAGTGCCCTAACAATCGATGAAACAATTATTGAATGAATTAAAAAGAGAATTCAATGACTCACTTGTGATCTCCAAATTGGGAGCCGAGGGTCGGCCAGGAACTGTTCAGTAATGAGTCGCAGCATTCGGGCGCCGTTGGAATCCTTCGCGCGAAGCATTTCTTTTACCTTTAATTGAGAAAAATGAGTGAATCTATTGATTGAAAGGGATTTAAATGATTTGTAATACTTTGGCAAAGAGTGCGTTGAGCTGTTTGTTGGCGTTATAATAGCCTCCCTGAGAAAGATAAGAGCGGACCTGTTCGCTCACTTGCTCTTCGTCAAGATGCCAACTGTGCTCATCTTCAGCACAGGCACCGGCAGTGGGATCAGGTGCACCGGCAATCTTGTTAATTATGGAACGGGTTTGGAGTATTTCATCGGCCAATTTCTGAGCGGTGGGTAAGACCTCTGTGTGGTGCTCTGCTATCAAGTATTGAAGCAATTTCTGTAACTGTTGTCGATCCAATTGCAGTAATGTTTCTGAAATTCAATTAAGACTAAGAATTAAACAGAAATTCGATTATTTGTAGAAAAAGTCAATAAAAGTAACCATAAATTCGAGAGAAAACACGAAAACAGAGAAAAGAGTTTAATATTTAACGAAATACGTACCAGAAATCGGAACTCGGAGTAGGACTGATCCCGGATTTCTAATTCGATATAATGCAAGAGCGACCACATGTTGGCACCAGAATATGTCTTTTGTATCACAACTACACGTAACTGAAGTTATTTTGCATCTGAGACCAGACAAGACCACAAAATATCACAATAAGTATTAGAAATTCAATACATTTGGAGTTAAGAGAAATATTAAATACATTTAATATATGCAAACATTTCACTGCATTTGTAAAACCTATTCTTATTCTCTTCTCTTATTCTCATTGAAAGGCAACAAATGAATACAATAATTGAAATTTGGTCTCAACTTATGCTAAGAGCAGTCTTTCGACAAAATAAGTCAAAGAAAAGTTATTTAGAAAATTGTGTGAAGAGAATAATCGACAGATTCTATGATTGAAATTTTTGAATGAATGAACTCTTGAAACAATCGTTATCTTGTTTTTAATGATTTTATTTTTTAAGGCCGGAGTGATAATGAAAGTGGGAATACCTGTCGAAAGTGATCGAAACATTAAAGCGCTTCTCTGCGTCTGTATAACCAGTTTGTTGTGACGAAGACTTTGTTGTGATTATTCCACTCAAATGAAAACCTAATAAAACAATTAAACAATTTTATTGATAAACAATAATAGAAATATATTTTATTCAAAGGAAACGGAAGCCCTCAACCATTGCTCTCTTTTTGACATTTAGTCTATTATTTTAACCGTGACGGTGACGGACCCTACCTCTCCATCTGCCTGAGGCTCAAACTTAACAATACGACAAAAAAGTAATTTTCTCGAATGAAAATACCAGTCATTTGAGTCGAACCCGCATTTAATGAGAATATTATATTTATCAGAGTTTGTGAGAACTAATATATTTCAAACACCAATTCGTTTTGGGCTTAATGTTGGTCTCAAATGGTCTCAATTGGATTATCTCAAAGATCTGGTACTAAAGGTTTTGGGAATAAACGGACAATCAATTGTCAAATGAGGTATTGTCGACTGATCTCATTATTAAACACGAATCAGTAGTTTATTTTGAAATATGAGAATTAAGTCATTCAAATGGTCTACACCTGTCTGGCCTTATGGTCAGGTTCTAAGTCAGAGTTTGTCCGGTTCTGAAAAGAGGACCGGAAAACAACGTCCGGTTTTCAGATTATTAGAAGCGATAGTGTTGTCAATGAATATAATCTACGTTTTTATCAGATTTTAAAAATACTAAAATACAATAACCAGTTATTTAAAACTATTTACATTTTGGTCATTATTTTCAAACTGTCTTTACTCAAAGCCCACCAACAAATGCACACAAATCGGGAAAAACTCAATAAAATGGAATAAAATTATTTAAAAATTGATATTTGAATCTTATTTAGGATTTTAAATATTTAATCATATAATGTTAATGTAGTGAATGGAGTTTCCCTGAACACCAAATTCCTATTGCAGTCCAAATTTAAAATCAGATAAATTAAGGAACGATTTATTGGAATAATAAATGAATTTGAAAAAACAAAAATAATAATCTGGTATTCATTGAGTAAATTCAAAGTTGATTTCAATTTGAAATTTAAATGAAATGTTTTAAACAGAAAAAAATATTGAAATTTATTTGGCTTTACATCCAATCCAAGGAAGCTCTCAATCAATACGACTGCGCCTCAAAAATACTAACTTTAGGCTAATTTCACTCAAATATTAATACAAAATATAACAAAAACTAAAAGTTAAAATAGAAAGAGTACTTTAATACCAGTTTTAAGAGATGGATATATTGAGGCAATAAATATATGAAAGGTCTTAATTCAGAAAACGTGACTGATTTGCAATACATTGAAAATGTCGATCCAAATGCAGTCCATTTGAATGACAATGAGATAAATCATAGGATAATTGGCTTATATTTAGTCGCATTGAATGCAAAACTCGGGAACTTTTTTCTCGGGTTATGTCCTACAGAGACATACAATGACTCGGTTTTTGGCGTCATTCAGACGAACATCACTCGAATCACTAGAAAACCGATATATCTGTGAAAAAACTCAGGAATACTAATCAGAAAATCAACTCAAAAGCAACGATATTCAGAACCGACAGCCAATCTCTATTCACAATCATTAGAGCCCGGATTAAGGATGGCAGTGATGGCTGTGCGCACAGAACAGCAAAAATTTAATACGAATTTTTCTAAGAGATTAGATTTGTTTCTGAGTTTCGGAGAAAAATATTTTTCTGTAAAAAAGCTATGTGTGAGTGTGTGTTGTGCTGTCCATAATATCTGTGCTCTAAATTAGCCGGAGTCAGTCGAGCCAATTCCCAATTCTACATTTTAGACCTGCTTTTCCAAAATGTTAGTGTTAGGGCTCACAATAACAGAGTCTGTGCTCAATACTGATTTGATTGCATTAAAATAAGTGACTCATTAACGGTAGTGCCTGAGTAGTGCCTGAGCCGCACAAAAACATATCTTTTGCTTATATCATGAAATAAATAATTTAATGAAATCCTCTGCGAAAGGCTGGCATATAATATGGCTGGCGATGGATATGCTGTACTGCAGCAGTGGGCGCATTAGATTTAGAGCTCCGGCTGTGCTCTATGGTAGAAGTCCGCCATTCAATACATTATTTTCTAATTCACTGTTTAATAAAACTGGATTTGAACTCATTTAATGATAAATTAGATTTCAAATCATTACTATCTCTCACTAATTGAGTTAAAAATGAAAAACCTTAGGATTGAGTCATAGATGTGTTAATCAAAACATAGCAAATGTTAAGCAATTATGAGGTCAAGAATGGGATAAAATCCTTAAACTTCATGTCAACCATATGTATATGTATTCAAAGATGATTTTGATTAGAATAAGGTTCAGGTTTTCTAATCTTTGAAATAATTCAATGAATGCCTGAAAAACAGATTAAAATTGATTAAAAACAGACGGATAATAAAATACTCAAATCATAGTCTCTTTCTATCAAACTTTGATTAGTCTTTCCATTAAAATGTCAATCAGTGAGATCACTGAGAGGTCTTCCCAAATAGTTTTTAAGAGAAAATCAATGAAATGTTTAAAAATGTTTTTATAACTGAAAATTGCAATCAAATCAATAATTTAGAGCTGAATCGGATGCAACTCATTGTTTCACATCTGGATTAATATAAAGGTCTGAATCATCACAATTTGCGTATCCAACACATGCGCATCCTCTCAATGGATGCAACCATAGGTTGGGATAACTGGGCCCATGAGCTCAGATCATAACTCAGCTTAATCTCATCAAATGCTGGGTAGTGGTGGAGACCAACAGTTATGATTATTTCTTGTGAAACTACAGGACTTGTGATTCGAATGAATATAAACGTCTCTAATAATAAACGGATGAAAACTGAAAATATATTAATCATTGACTCAAATGTGAAATGTGTTGAAAATCACACAAAATATTTGAAATTTTTTACAATCAGATGAATGACTCATAAAAGCATTGATCGTTTACTTTATTTTAGTTTAGTTTAGTTTATTGGTGGCACAGACTATAACTAAAACTGAATCAAAAACATTTTATTCTCTATTGGTTTAAATATTTTTTTCAAATGTGATTGATTGAAATGATAACCATATCTTCTATGGAAACCTGAATAAACTGAACCAATTCCTACATATTTTGGTTTTCGATTAAATTAATTAATCTTTCGGAGAGGGAGAGGGATATCGATAATAGAAAATAATTGGTTTTGAACTTCGAAACTAAGAGCAAATTACTTTCAATTGAATTAATTTAATGTTTTCACAAAAATAAAAATAATAAAACATTTATCGAACGGAGCTTTCAATTGTCAGAACTGAGATCTGGAGGCAGACATTCAAATAAGAGAGAATTTCTTTATTTTCTTGAGGCGAGTCGAGGACCAAGTCTATTGAAGGACCGCCTAATGGGCAGAGGTTGGCCTTAAGCTGAAAAAATTCTTATATTGTGTTTCTATACATTTCTATACATACATCCAATTTTTAGACTTCGAGAGAGGGCTCATTCAAGAGAGGACTGAATTCATTGAAGCATTGGATACAATGTTTAGTCTTTAGGATAGACTTAAGGCGTTATTCTATGAGTTGATGGCATTTATACCAATAATTAAAGAATGCAATTAACAAATACTACTATCAAACCATTGTTTCAAACAATAAAAGAATCAATTTTTAGGACATTTTACTCAAATTCGGACAATAATTGAAAAGAAGGAAAGGTATTGGTTTCGGTATTTCAGGTGTTTACTAAGGCGAGTGAGAGAACAGCACATCCAATCTAAGTTAGTGCGCTGTAAGAACAGGACTTATATGATTGTACGGTTGGAACAGCACTTTTGATATGTACAGTAAGTATAATAGTTTTTGGTAGCGCTGGCGGCGATCCTCGCTTTTCTCGACTGCTCAGGACTCGGTCAGGGAAAACAGGACTCACACTCACCACAAGTTGGTATATATATATATAAGAAGGCATAAAAACTTGAATAACTGGCAGAATAATTGCAGTGTATTTTGAATGAGTGGCACTACAGGCGTATCCGTCACTACACCAAACTCTCAGATGAAAATAAATATCAGAGAAAATATTTATCGCAGACAAAGACTTTCGCTTTGTTTGCAAATAAACTACAATAAAATGCAGCGAAAGTACAAAAAATTGTAAGATTTGGCGAAAATTCTCAAACGTTTTGACAAATATTTAAAAATTAGTAAATTTGGCAAAAAATTCTCAAAACAAGAGTTAAGGTAACCAATGGATAACCAATCGATTCCTACATTAGATTTGGTCACAGTTTCTATTATTTGTGAGATCTATCGAAATGGAGTTTTGTTTTGAGAAAATAGTTTATCAATATTTATAAATTATTATAAATTATAATTTAATGGTTTTCTAAGATAACATTCAATGCAAGCCATTCATAAAAGGGCTTATTAATGAAGATAAGCCCAGACTTGGAATAATCGAACCATTTATTCAATAAACACTTGAGTGGTACCACTAAATACCAAATAATTTATATTCACTAAAATTGTCCAATTAATAGACGACTAACTCTTTTACATTTGAATTAATCTAATTGTGTTTAATGTGTTTAATAAGAACTCTGAGTTTGACGTCATTTTGTGTGAGAAATATATATAAATCATATCTCAAATCGTCATTTGTTTGACTCTTTAGACTCAAGTGTCGCTCAAATCAATTATTCGTTTGTAATCAAAATTCAGTTTGATTTGCCTCAACTGTGGACTGTGTGGGGCACAGAATAATGTCAACATAAATGAATCAACTCTTTTATCTTTGAAATACTTCTTGAATAACAAGCATTTGTTCTCAACATTATTACTATCAATAAAATGAGGCAAACGTTGGAATTTTTATGCGATTAAAACCAAAAATTAAATGAAGAACAAGAAATAGTTATGAAGAAGCAAATGAGCAATAATAGCGATATTAGCAAAATGAGCAATCACAGTCACAATCACAGTCATAATCACAATTACAATTACAATTGATGCCAATTTTCTATTTAAACCATATTCTCATAATATACCGGGTCCTCCATTAAGTCTCCGGTCTATGATATTGCAACGTTAGGGCTTATTAGTGCTTAGGATCACATTACCTGAGATGGCGCCACCTTAAGATAATGTAAATAAAAATACAATAATTGGCAATAAATTGAATTTATTAATAAAGGATTGAATGAATATAATTAAATAAATTAACAGAAAACATAATAAACAAAAAGTTATATCAAATGTTCAAAATGGCCACCATTTTGAGCAATACAAAGTTGAAGACGATATTCAAACTCTTGGCGAGCCCTTCGGAGCATATCAGGAGTTATAGTCGCAAAAATATTTGTAATTATT
>JAQIXD010000260.1:0-32080 GCA_034699985.1 Minunthozetes semirufus
AAATGAGAAATGAGAAGTGAAATTAGAGTGATCAACTTTTGTACCAGTTTCAAATGTTTTGTCTATGTATGTATACTCCCAAAACGTCTCCCTTTCCTTCCATCCCTTCCACATATTTAAGAAAAGAGGAGTCGATAGTCGAAGAAAATTCAATTTTCTTTAACTTTTGAAAATGTCAGTGATGCGCAAGGTGATTACTTGAGACTGTTTATGACATAAATCATGGTTGCCAATTTTGAAACCATAGAATTTGCCTTGACACCTAAAAAAAGCTAAGTAGTCTTTTAGCATCATATTTTATTCTGCTCATCGATGATTATTCCAAAGTCGCCCTCTTGAGCATCACTGAATTAGCTAAAGATGTGCGAAACATAAATGTTTATAAAAGTGTGAAAAATTCAATGTTTTTCAATGAGTTTTCATCATTTGATTCTATTATAGTTTAATCGAAATCATCTTTCACTACAATACATATCATTTGGGAATAAAATTTTATTAAAAATGATTATTAAAATACATTTTATTCGGTATTTAAACACAAAAACCACAAATGCTTTACTCATTTAATGGACTATTTTTGTGTTGTTATCTCAACAGATAACTATTTCACTCATTTGAATATCGGGAACACAAATATTACACTCATTTTTATTCCTGGTTAAAGAGCCACAGAATAAATAATATATTCTGTGCTGACCGACAAATCATATGGTTATCCCTTTCTTCCAGATTAGAAGCCATTGGTCTTTCCCTTTGGTACGTAACAAGAATTTTAAATAACCTTTTATTCTGCTTAAAAGTTGAAATATGCTTGATAACATTTCATTTCCTTGTAAACAAGATGAATTTGATAAATTTTAATGATTAAACTAATTTTTCACTTTCGAAATAACCATAAAAGTTGTGGTCTTTTTACCGATAGTTTGAGATTTGATGTTTCCCTCATCCGTACCTTTTGATGTGTGAGTGATGAAGTGCCTCATATGATGTGCTGTTCGACTGCCGGAAAAAATTAAAATGAATGCTTGAAATTCCTGTGTATAGTAGGCCTTTCACTAAAGCACAGGATATATTAAAGGCCAGAATTTATTTATTCTGTGCGGAATAGTCTGTGCTCTGACTCATAGTTTATGCATTCATTGCGCGATTCTGTGGCCATAAAAATATATTTTTCACATATAAACGGAATAAATGGGTTATACCGGTACACAGCCGTCGAGTGCTTCTTGTTTTTTGTTGCCTAGTTCTGTACCGTACTGTACTGTACTAGTACAATTGTACCATTCGGTGCTATTGTCATGATAAATTATAAACCAGAGTTTTCAGGAAAAAGCTATTATTTTATAAGTGTTCTTTCCAAAAGGTAAGTGTTCTTTTCAAAAGTAGTTTTTGCATTTGAATTGTAATTATAATGCAATAATTATGATAGTTTACTTAAGTGGCATAATCTTCTCTTTTGATAAATTCATTTTAATTATTTTTGTCAAACAAAACAAACTTTGATTTACTTTTGAAATATTCTTTTTAATCAAATAAATTGCATTACTTTTGACAGTGACCAGGATTATCTATTTTTCAAAAACAACCTGTGCTTATGAATCTTCATGAAATGATAATTTGATTTCAACAAAATAATTAGTATTTGTCCAAACCTTGCATTGAAATTTTGCACAAATTCACAAACTGTAAAACAGAACTAAAGAATAGGTAAATAATAGTGAATTTCTAATTTATTGTTTTCCCAAGTTTTAACAAACTGTAACTCGAAAAACAAATAATTAATATGTGATTCAAAATCTTATTATTTTACAAATGATAAATTTGAATCAAGACTTTCCTAAAAACCAAACTTAGGCTTATTTAAGTGAGCATGAATAAATGATTAACTAAATTTGGTTGTGTGTCCTCTCTGTCCCCTCCAGTGCTAACATTTGAAGACCAGTGGGATTATATTGAATGAGTACTGAGAGGACAGACCTAAAAATGATGTCCAAAAGAAAAAAGTTAACGCTTTAACACTTCCTGTGATAAATGTATCGCTCATTGCGTTCACAATATTCTGTTCCGACACAAACAGAGAATGCAATCACAACTACTTTCCCCATCCCTTGACTTTATTCTGTGCTCAACACAGAGAATACGAGTGCTCTTTAACTGCACACACAGTCATTCACTGATCTCTCTTTGCACAGGCATTCAATTCGAGTCAGTACTTCTCATTTAGACACTCATTCTGTGCTCAGTGTATCTCTCGAACAGATAGCGAACAGAATAAGAGCACAGAATGAGAGGAAAGTCGTCCGAAAAAGATTGAAAGAGTGAACAAAGTGTTGGAACAAAAAATTTTCGGACAAAAGAATGAAAAGAAAAAAATAATTGAATTATTTATTATCGGCACTCGATATGTGATATGTCTCTCCTCTTATTATGTGCTGTGCTTTTAGGCTGTTCTGTGGCTAATGCTTGTTCTCAACAACGTATTGGACATTAAACAGCTTATTGTCTGAAGTATGCCATCACTGGAGACTACATGTGTTTTATCAGATCTATTTTGGGCAGAAAATTTGATCAAGAATTGCATCAAGAATCATATCAAGAACATTCATTCAACATTATTGCTTTTCTTGCTTCAATGCGTACAACTTTTATTGAATGGTAATTCTAATTAAGATTTTGATTAAAATTGCGTTATGACCTTGTTAAAAATGTTTTTTATATAAATTACTTTTATAATAATTTCTGGTGAATAAGACCTTCTGAATTAATGGCCCAATTTATAAGTATAAACTTGGTTCAATCATTTTAATCAGATTTCTAACTTGAAATTCAGTTTTTTAAGTATACTTATTTAAATCGAATTCATGGCATCAAATGTCAATTGAGACCTAAAATCATAATTCAATTGGTCAGGAATAAACATATTTTTACACCAAATTGAAAGAAAATTTATAAAAAGTTTGTTAAAAGTTCCAGTTAACCTATCTCTGAAAAGTTGAGAAATAATCACCCGTTGACTATCATTTAATTAGAAAATCAGAATTATTCTAAAATAAGTGATCATTAGATACTCATATGACTTATTTATTGTTTGTAACCCTACTCATCCTAAAGTACATTATAATTTGTTTTGTGAATTACATTATAATCAAGATTTAAATGATTTTACAAATAATCAATAGAATTACTTTTACAAAATTGTTTTTAAAAATTTAAAAAATAGAAAATTGATGATGGTATTAAAAATAAGTGATCATAGATACTCATATGACTTATTTATTGTTGTCTTAAATATCTTTAAGGTTCGACTTTCGGACCTCAAATCAAATGAGCGGCGGATCACTTATAAGACTAATATTTTCAATTCTATTTTAACAAACATTTGTTTTGGATATAATTTACAGTTTTTTAATCGAATTATTTGTTTATAAATATAATTACAATTTATAGAAAATATTAATTCAACATGCTAATAATCTAGGTTTTAATTCTTTCTTAGTGAGTTTCATCTTAAAATTAGCATGTAATATGTTTCAACAAGATAAAAATTTGTCTGGTCTCTGGGAGTCCAAAATTTTGAAAACTATTATAACAAGATGATGAGTGTCGATATTTTACAGTTTATATGAGAAAAACAGCGAAATTTATTTTGTAAATTAACTAGATAATAAAATCAGAATATTTATTATCTTTTTTATCCATGTAATAAAAGAGGATAAATTAATTTGTAGTGGAATCAATAAATCAATTCCCTTCACTCGATTACAGGAAAGACAAGGTAATAATAGTAGTAGGAGTAGGAGTAGTATAACAAATAAAAATAACAATTTCTATTCCGTCCCATAATTAATAGGATTATTATTCTGTTCGTTATTCTCAATCGACGAGAATATTATTGTCATTATTGTAATGAATGAGTTTTTATCGCGACTTGTTTTTTGTGTTATTCAGTTCCACTTCTGGCTGCGATAGACTGTCCTTTATTCTGTCCTTATTATTATGTGTAACACTTGGCAACCAATAAAACTAAAGTAAAATAAAATACTAATAATAATAAAATTCTGTTTTAATAATAATAATACTATTAGTGAACGGAATTTAATGAAAATATAGTGAAAGACTTGACAACGAACACAAGTTTTCATACTTTCACTCGTTTTGTTTTGAGAGAGTTAATTAAGATCATTTTTCTGTTTATAACTTGTTAAAAACTAACTTTCCTTCTCAAATAATTTGATAAATTTCAAAACTGTAAATTGTGCAAGATTTCAATGTTAAAATAAATCGGGTTAATTGTTATTCTATTTTTGGTGAATTTCATGTAGAAAATTAAGTTTTGATAATTAGTTTTCATATTTACCAGGTTAAAATTCTTCCTTCAAATCACCTGATAGTGATTATTCAACAGGAAGCGAGAACTTTGCTTTACATAATATATCACCATGTTTAATTAGTCATTCATTGGAATAATTGTCAATCGTGTTATTGTCAGACGATGACGCCTTCTCAATTTACCATGTTTATTAATTATATGAATGGACAAAAGTGAGCCGGACTTCAAATCAATCGAAGTGCACAACTATTTGAAAGTTGAGACAACTTCAAGCAGAGAAAACACCGCAAAACAAGTGTCACACAATTCCAGTGAAGAATATTCTGTTCTATAGTTTGCTATAAAAAGAGGAAAAACTCAATAAATTCTCTTCTTTTCTCCCATTGTTCTCATCTTTTGTTTGTCTTCAAAACCACTTTCACTCACTTTTCACATCTCATGTGATTTGAATCAATAGTTTAATAAATATTAATAATAATAATAATAATAATATTTTTTTCGCTGATTGTGTCAAATACCTAATGATTTGTTACACAAAAGCCAAAGAAATAATAAAATAAGTGAATGAATTGAAAGACTTTTTTATCACAAGTTTTACTCATTTTCATAGACTTTGAAACGGAATTTGTTTAAACGCTTTTCACGTATTGATCGACAAAAATATACATTTATTTAAGGAATAAAAATATAGATTCACTTCAATAGTGTGTTGTATTTGAAGAATATGTTTAATCAATATTGTTTTCATTAAGTATTGTTTATTAAGCAAGCAACATTTTAAATAACAAAAATAACAAGCGGTGATCTTTCGCCAATAAATATAAATGTGAATTCTGTTTAATAATTTCTGATATAAGTGATCTTGGTTACAGTTTTTTAAAATATTCAAAAATTATTCAAGTGAAAGGTATTTATTGAAATAATCGAAAAACATTTAAAATATGTTGTCAAGGTGGAACTAATTGAAATTACATTTCTACATCATTATGACATGGTAAAATACAATCAACTCTAACAAATTGGTAGAAATATACGATTAAAAGGATGCTACATTTATAATCAAGCAATTATTTTAAAAAAGCTGAATAAGTTTTAACAAGCTTATTTTCATCAGATAATAAAGACATTCAAGATCAATAATAAAACGACTATATTCAAATTCAATCGAATTGTAAGGGAAATATTGTGACGAAAAAACAAATTCGTATTTATGACAGAAGCTTTGTTCATGATCAATTTATTTTCAGCAAAAGAAATAGATAAACGAAAATAAAATTCGAATTTGATCTTTAATTTTCAAAAATGACAAATAAAAAAGTAACTTGGCATACTCATATTTGAATAGTAATAATAATAATAATAATAAATTCTTTCCTTGAGATAAAACAGATGAAATTTTTCAAATTATTGTCTTGTTGAAAAAAGTAAAGAGTTTACTGAATAGCCAGAAAAAGATCAAACTATTTTATTATTCAAATTTCAATTTGAATAAGTTTGAAATTGCAGTTTATGATAAATTAATTAATCCCCAGAGAATGGACAGGGATATTATGGCTATTAAGGACTCATTATTAGGAAAGCCACAGAACTTCGCTTAATGCAAGAATGAGCTAATTTTATTGATAATTAATAACTAATTAACACAATTTATTGAGAGGTGTGTGCAATGAATAATAACAGCGTTTATAACGATTACTACAAAGCCATCAAAAGGGAAGAGTCGTCTGTAGTGCTCAACCATTACCATCAAAATACAGCAGAGATTGACTCCCATTCGAAACGCAATAACTCATTACCGACGGCACCCAAAATAGCTGAGGACGAGGACCTCCAATATATTCCTACCACGAGTCAGGCCTGCCTGAATCACGTGCCTCAGAACAGACCCCGAACTTTAGAGACAGGACAGCCTGTGCTGACTGTGACCACACCTAATGGTGAACAGCATTTTGTTAGACAACAAATTCCGGTCAAAAAGAGTAGTATTGAAGTCGTGCTCAACACTCCCGGCTCTGGCAATGATCGGAGGCCAACCATAAACTCTTTTAATTCGTATAGTTCTCAGTATTACACCAGGGTCATTCAACAACAGAGTGATGCCGAAGAAAAATACTATTATAACCAATTTGAGAGACAATATGAACAGTGCAATACTCCCGCAGAAATTCAGAAGAGTTTACGTTGGATTCATTGGCGAATGACCTTGTTCGTTTTCTATTGGATTGTTTGGTTTATTGGACTTATACTGGTCATAATTATAGTGGCTTATCGGGCTAAGTCGGTTTAAGTCTTTCAATTTTATTTATCAAGCTCAATTGTTAAATTATTTAAAAAATGTATTCAATAGAATAAAACTTCGTTTTTATTGACATTAAATTTGAAATATTATTTGAGCTAGCTATACTCCAAAAATAAATGGTAAAAAAATTACTTTAAAATCAAAAATAAAGTGTTATCTAGGACTAATTTCCTTGACTAAAATTATCGAAATTATTGATTTTATAAAAAATTGAATTATATTCGGATGAGTTATCTCTTGTTTTTGAATTTAATTAATTAATTAATTTTTGTGTTATTTTTTGGGCAAAACTTTTGACAAAAAGTCAAAAACACTAACATTTTATACGACGTCTTGTTTTACTGACGAGTAGTTTATCTGCGGATCGCACCCATCGTTAATCATTTGCTAACCGCCCATATTTGCACTGTTCGTATGTCAGCCCCAATAGGGATGAGCCGGGAATATGAGTGGCAATTGAATGGAATTAATTCTGTAAATTGATTCTTGCAATTCATCGCATGAGATGTTAGTGGAGTTCAAATCAATGAAATGTTCGCTACTTTTCAAATGAAATTTCATTTAAATTCTTATTTGAATAAAAATATAAGAGAAGGAGAGGGGAGGAAAAGGGGGAGGGAGTGGTATAAGGGATGAAATTACTGATTGAATATCAGATTCTGAAAATTGAATTTTTAAATAATGAGAATTTGTTATGAAATCCTAATATTATTTTCTAAGTTTCAAAATTATTTTCAATTTTCTGCACAGAATAAGAGGTAATCCTTAAAGTATGAGAAAGAATAAGAGCCTATTCATCAAGAAAATGGTTTTACTTCTTTTCAAACTAAAAGTTTTTGAAAAACTAGTGCTTAAGATCTCTGGAGTATTGATTCGAAACGCATTTAGATAATAGAGTCGTTTGATTTGACTTGATTTGACTCCAGGGACTAATTGTGTCGGTACTGGTCTTAGAATAATAGCCTATTCATAGTATTTGACGGAAATACTTGACAATAGGTTTCCCGAAGAATTTGTTTAGAAATTGAGATAAATTATTATTATTCGCTGTTTTATCCAAAAGAAGGAATTTCAAGGTTAATTTACTCTTGTTCCACAGTTAATGAGCAGAACATTTAAGACCATATAATCTATCTCAATTTATGTGTGAATTAGTGGCCTTGTTTTTTTACATGAGATAACTTGATTATCGAATAGTTTAGAAAAGACATATTCATTAAGGTTTGAAAGGTTTATCACACTTATCTATCTTCTTGTTTTGCAAAATTTGATCATGCTATAATTCAATTTTTAGTGATCAACATAGTTTTATTATACCAATTGATTCAAATCAATTTTGGACATCAGTTCCAAAGTAATGCATTTCAATGCCAGACAATGATTACGTGACTTAACTCTAATATTCCTCTCAAAGGTTAGAAATGACCATGATCAATTACATCAATCAGATCAAACGTCTCAAATGTAAACCATAAGTAAAATAAACCAAAGTTTACTCAATTATTGAACGAATTCTTGAAATTGATTTGAGTAAAGAAAGTTTAATTTTGCCACAATAGCACAACAGAGGACAAGAGTGTTGAACCTGTTTTGTGACGACTTATTACCGCACAGTTATGTACGCATTAATGGGAACGACTAATAGGACGGACTGAAAAACCTTGAGATCCCTTCAAAACTCTATTTATAACAAAAGTTTTCAAAACAATAAAATCAAAACAAAAATTAAAGTAAAGTTTGTTTCTTAAAAATAATTTAATTTAAATTTAATCAAGATTAAATAAAATATTACTGAGAAAAGTGATCTTGCTCATCTTCTAACTGTTACTGAGGGCACAAAAGTAAACAGTAATAAAGTTTATCAAAAAAGTGATGAAATATAAAACAAAAGTCATATGATTTGTGTTTATAAACAGATTTGAATGAAAAACAATAATCGAGTAAAAACTCAAAATGTCTTCAGAAAGTGATTTTGAAAAGTGTTTAAAGGAGTGCATCCATAAGAATGAGGAGTTCCTCTTAGAGTTGGACAAACTTAAATCCGAGACCAATACACACCACAACTACTGCAATGGTATCAAAACGGTTGGGACAGTCGCGGGCGCCACTGGCACTACCGTTTTGGTGGCCTCTGTTATGGCAATACCACTAACTGGTGGCTTATCCCTATTGGGCACAGCCGGAGGCTTAGCCCTGTCTGTTGGCGGCGGCGCCACAACAGTGATCACAGATATAGTGGACTCTTATTCGACGAAAACGATAATCAAAACAATCGAAGATTTGGTCGAAACTAAACAAAAACTAAACACTGATTTGCAGAAACACTTCGACTCTATTGAAGACATGAAACAGCATTTGGTTGATAACGACATTCCTCGGGAGGACTCACTCATCACTATATTAACAGGTTATTCAAAAAGACACTGAAAATGAGCTCTTATTTTGATCTTTTGGTGAAATTAAAGGTATAGCCAATGGCTCTGTTGAAAACCTGGATCAAGTGGGACCTTCCAGTGCAGTGGTGCGGCTCTTCACGAACCTGTCCCGCGTGAGTCACGCGGAGGAACTGATATTTCAAACGTCACACTTTGGTCTGAAAGGGCTGGAAAAGGTGGCCTCAAAGGTGTTGCCAGCGCTCGGAATAAGCGGTCAAATAAGTGGTCATACGCTCAAGACTTTGAGCAGATTCGCGACCGTTTTCTCAGTGGCGATGACTGTCGTCGATATCGGACTTTTGATTAGAGACTGGAATTCAAATCACCCGACAATTGTAGTCATCGATGAACTCATCGCTAAAGTAAACGAAGAAAACCAAAACCTAAACCAAATCTATTCACTAATCGATGCCTTAAAAGAGAGGGTTTTCTACACAATCGTCGACCAAATACCTATTGTGGGCGCAACAGATCTGTTCAATCAGATTGTTGTCCAACTTCTTAATAACGAGGCCTTTAAATGCCAGGATATTCTCAAAAGTAATTATGAGATCAACTACTCGTTCAAAGACCTGCAAACACCAGAAAGGATTGCCTCCCTCTTCACTAAAGAGTCTGGTCCTGCCATTGGTCTCGAAAGGGGTGAAATTGATTCGTTAATCAAGAAAAGTGGCAAAACTTCTGGCCAATCGGTTCAGGATTTGGTCAAAAATCTATTGTCAAACCTCGAGCTCTATAAGAGAATTGATGGCAATAACTCAAAGGGAGGCCTCAATTCTGTTCCCGTCTTTAATGAAAAAGTTGTTTTGGTTTATCGACAAATCATTGATAACTTCGTTCAGAAGACCTATAACTGCAGTTTCGGCGAATTGACCCGAATATCACCGGACAGTACTGTCTATAATGACTTCCATAACCCCCTCTCGACTGTAATTAAGCAAAACTTAGAGGAAGTAATGATCGCTAATATTCCGCAAAATATTTGTTACTTCAATTCAAATGCAATTATTTATAAAACGATTTTTGATAATCTGAGCCAATCATCTGTTGATTATATGTCCTCTCTCTATAACTCAGCTGATCTAAGTCTGTCCATTGAGTCAGATGAGAGTGGGATTGCCATAAAATCGGCCATTTATTTGCTGAGTCAGTACCGTATTTATGTGGATGAGTTTGCTCTTCAATATTGGCTCAAACATAACGGAGGGAACAGAACTCTGTTCGACGAGTCATATGCCTCCGTCCAGACAGTGATCCACAACTTGACTGATAAGATGAGAGTCTGGGTCAGTGAGATCAAGAAATATCACCCGAACCGTCTTTACCCAGAATTGTAATATTTTCTAATTTTTGAATCAAAACTTTTTATAAAAAATATTTAGTGTTTTATTTGTTATCAAAATATTTCTAACTTTTCAATAAAGAATAAAATAATTGTTCAGAATTTGTTATTTAAACAATTCTAAGTTTTCTTGTGTTACCTTGGTAGTTGATATTTGAATAATTGAAGTAAGAATAAGAATAAGGATGAGACAGCTCCTCCTTTTGAATATTTGAGTCACTATTTATTGATTTCTTAAAATTGTTTGACTTAAGAATAAATTCCAGAATATTGTAGTCATAAAACATTAATGGATAAGATTTCTCATTTTATAACTTGTTTTTCATCAAAAATTTATTCGAAAATATATTTAAATATTAAATCATTTTTATTATTTCAAAGATCATTTATGTCCAACATCTTTGCATTCATGGATGACCAAATGCAGGACAGACTTCAAGCGAGCCCCAAATATTGAAAATCTTGAATTAAGAATGTTTTTCATATTTTTAAAAATTATTTATGGGTTTTCATATCTTTCCCCACTCTTTCCATCCCTGGTTAACACAAACCCGACTCACGTTTTTCAAGAAATGCTATTTTGTTCGCAAAAAAGTGTATCGACTCTAAGTGTTAGATAAAGACATTTGAATAACCTTTGCGTCAATCGATAGACAAAAACAATAAATCTTTTATAGAAAAGTTGCAAAAAATTAATGATATCTTACTTTACATTAGAAAAGAAGATTTGATCGGAGAATAGTTGAATTCCAAGAGAATATCTCTGAAATAATAGCGAGTTTTAAACAAAACACTTGAATAACTGTTCCGTCGGGAGTAAAATGTAGTGAAAAATCAATGAATGCTATTATTCATTGAAATCATAATAATTGTCTGAAAGTAATGTCTTTCCTAAAGACAAGTTTTTAAGACTTAAATAAATTGATAATGATTCAAAATAAAGACCAGTAAAAGTTAGCAAGATAAAATATTTTAGGAATGAGTTCTTAAAAATAAACAATTTAGATTTATAGAAATTACTTTTTAAAAAAAATATTTCAACAAAGCCAAGATAAATTGTTACAAAATCAACGCACATTTAATTGATTACTGCAGTTTTTAAGTTCTCTAACTTAAATCAAGGTCAACTTATAATAATGTTCTAATATTATAAGATTTTAAAATATTCCATTATATTTATTGATCATGGTCATAAACATAATAATAATAAATCATCACTAAATAGAATTTTTTGCAAAACAATTTCATTTCAAACATAAAAGAATTTGTTCTTATATAATCAAAATGGATGCCCAAGAAAATTATATTGATATTCAAAATGCGATAAAATGGAACAAGGTACAATTTCGAAGACAGAGGCGACAAACAATGGCGAACACATTTCAAGATATAGTAGACTTCACTACTATTTTACCCGATTTTATGTTCAAACTCTTCACGACATCCGTTAAATCAGTGATAATATTCAAGAAGTCAAACAAAATAGATGCTATTCGTGAAACATTCAACCACCAACTTTTGACATTTTTAACCTTTCTCTTTTCACTGAATGTAACCGCTTATGACTCTGTGGAATCATATATGACAAGAAAAATACTCCGAAAAAGAGTGATAACAGTTTGCTTACTAAATATTATTGCCTGGATATCAACACTCAAGTGTTTGATCAAATTAATTTCAGCCAATAATCAATTGGTTATTAAATTGACCGGCGATTACACCTATAGTCTATACCCGCGACACGATATAATGTCAGCCATAATATTCATTGTTGTTTTTGCAATAACTCTAATGGGTATGTAATCAATTTTAAAAATTTATCAAGCTCGTTTAAAATGATAATTTTGGAAGGTACTATCATACTTGTGAGCGAGATCAATCATAAGTTTAACTATTTCTTGGTGGGCTATTCTATTATATATGAAAAGGCGTATAAATTGAATGAATTGTATTCGAGGAGATTTACTTTTCGACTTAAATGGGGACAGTTTTTGATAAAGAGAGTTCTCCTGATCAATCTTATTCTGTGCCCATTTTATACGTTCACATTTGTGTTAACAGCTTATTATGACAAGAGAATTGACCACAATTTATTCTTGCTCATATTCTTCTGGTTCACCGATACCATCACATTTTATTACGTGGCGACCCTACTTATATGTTGTTCATTTATCTTGTACATTTTTGCTAACTATTTTGTCTATCGCTTCAAACAAACTGAACTTTTTTTGAATGAATTTTTGAAGTCAGGTAATCTCAATAATTTTAAACTTCGTAATTTTTCATTAATTTTTTCATAGGGAATTTGCTCTTGCTCAGATTAATTGTGAGTCAGCACAACAAATTCTGCATAGGTGTCCATTTAATAAATGAGAGTAACAAGGCACTCGCATTTATATTCTATTACGCATCTATACCTGCCATTGACCTGATGTTAATCTTGGTTACTTTGGATGGCGTCAGTGCTTTTTCCAAGACTATTGTTCACTGTCTTGTTTTATTAGCCGTTTCATTCACATTTATTCTTGGTTATAATTTCTGTTTGATTGCAAGAATTGTTCACAAACCTTATTCCAAATTGAACATGGTCATATCGAGGTCAAAGATGAATTTATTTAGAACCAAGTGGAAACTTTTAGGACTGATCGAAAAGTTAGCAGGGCCAACCATTGGTCTCTATTGCTATAACCTCTTTCCTTTCACAACATTTGAATTTTTCAAGTTTGGAATGAATTGCATTTTGAATTTCATCTTGTTCATGGGTCTACTCAAATAAATAATTATTAATTATTCCTCATCATTGGAGAATTGAGACTATTTCAATTTACATCTACATGTGACCAACATTTCCTCGTTTTACTTGATATTCATTCCATCAAAACATCTGGAAATCAAATGTGAAAATCAGGAATAAAGGTGTACTAACACATCTTTTTGACTTGACATAAGCAAGTGCGTTTTGTCTTAATTGAAAGAATTTGTGGCATTTCTATATAAACTTGTTAAAAATATCAACAATAGAAAATTGTTAATTGAAATTATCGTCGATCATTGTAATAAAAGTAAGCAAGAATATATTTTTAACGTTTCTTAATGCAAAATTATTATCAAAATCTTTCAGATAATTTTGAAATGTTAAAAATGGGGACATGGTCAAGTTTAAAAACCAAAGAGTCTCTGATACCACAAGAAATGTACCATGACAAAAGAAGGAATGGCTTCTTTAGAGCTAATACGGCCACAATTGTCATCTCTTATTTGATAATTATGTTTATCTTCTCATTACTGAGAAAAAACACAAATCCTGATCGAAACACAGCGACAGGACATTTGGCTATTCTTATGCTTTTATTGATTCTTGGGGTTCAGGTCCTACCCAATGGTCCGCTGAAACGACCCCACCCGGCCTTCTGGCGATTGGCGTATGGCTTAAGTCTGGTTTACTTAATGACATTACTTTATGTTTTGGTCCAAAACCTCGAAACTGTAAAATCAATTATTTATTGGTTTTATCCAAAGTTAGAGTCAGTGACCGATGTTTTTCAAACGGTATTTGAGTTTTTCAATCGATCTTGGACATTATCAATAACAATTGTCTCTTTCTCTAGCCATATGATATGAATTGCACTGATTATTCTGTGCAGAATATTTTTAGCAAAACTGATGTCTATACTTTTGGCCATTTTTTCGGTTGGGTTCTCAAAGCCATGTTTGTACGCCATTATGGGATGTGTTGGCTATTATCAATCACTTGGGAGGTCACAGAATTAGCGTTTGACCATCTTTTACCATTTGCGGAGTGTTGGTGGGACTCAATAATTTTGGACGTTATTGTTACTAATGGTGAGCACACAATTAACAAGATAATTAATTAATGATCATATGATGCTGGATAGGCTTTGGAATATTCACTGGGATGATGACCTTAAAATTGTTCAAAATAGAAACCTTTGAATGGGAAATTATCAAGTAAGTTTTATTACAATTCAACTAATTTTGAATAAAATTATAATAAATAACTGCTTAGAGATACATCAAGTTCAAATCAGGAAACACGAGAAGTATTATCAACATTTTCCACTGAAGGAAGAAATGCTCTGGATAGCTTTGATCACTTCCATACATACGTCAGAGTTCTATCTTTCACATTATTCAACATAATCTGGCAAATCGTTGAACTAAACACCTTTTTTCAAATGCAAATATTCGACGTTCCGGCTGCCCATCCATTAGCTGTCGGACGGCTATTATTGATAGCTCTGATGGCTTCACCTGTCGTACCGGATTACCTCACATACATTAATCAGAGTGATATAAGCAAGTTCAGCACCCAGTGTTGGATTTTTGTCACAGTAATAATGATGGAAGTTTTTGTTGACATTAAATATCAGCCAAAAATAATAACAAATCTAAGGATATGGAATGTTATCCTCTGGCTAATAATCCAGCTATTTTTCTCGATAGTTTGTGTCGCACTTTGTATTTATTGGTCAAAATATAGATCGCGAACAAATGAACCTGAAACTTGCATCGAAAAAGTTTGACTCAGTTTAGACCATTTCAATTGAATTTTATACATATTTTAAACCTTTTTGGAAAATATAGGGCGATTGATAAGTTGGTAAGCACTGAAATGTTATACAAGAATCAAATGCACGAGATAATCACCAATTGCTAGTGTAAAATATTTTTGTTTGTCCAAAGGAAAAACTTAAAAATTGGTTACTCGCGCTTAATTCTGATTCTTGTATAATATTTCAGTGCTTACCAACTTATCAATCGCCCTATAATCAGTAATCATGCTAAATTAGTTTCATTAATTTACATTTGTAAACGACATTGATGCTCTCAATATAATTAAAAACTAATGTTCAAATTTTGCTCGTTTATTGACAACTAAATTATTTATCTGATAATAAATATAAATTAATGTAAATATAAATTATGTTATTTTAAAACTGTACCCGTTGTTCTGAAATTGATTAATAACCTCTATCAAGTAAGTTTTGTGAATATCGGATTTAAATCATCATAATTTAAATTCAAGATTTATTCGCTATTTTTGAATCATTTGACAAAAAATCGGCATTTGTTTGATCTATTAAAACTCTTAACCCTATTATCTAATCTACTTAAGACTCATTCAAATGCAAGTTGTGTGTCCTTTAAAATAAACATTCATAATTAGATAATTGAAATGTATCAAGCTGAAATTAATTAAATAATTATTATACAAAGTCAAGATTACTTCAAAAGTTTTATTATTTCAAGAATTTTGATTATTAGACGAATTTGAAGAACAATTAGTCTGTAAAACAATTTTTATGGTGACTTTCATTACAAATTTAATTAATTTGATTACAAAAAAGTGTTAATAAATAAAAGTTTTATATCTTTTTACAGATTCCAAGAGTCTTAATGTTTTTATGTTTTTGTCTTAAAATAAGAAAAAGTTCATGGAATTCAAATATAATTTAATCTGGTTGTTATCTTAGTAATTTGAAACTTGAATGACCGAGTAAATGACTGACACATGTCATTCGCAGATTAGGGAATAAATTACTTTTTTGATCCTTAAATTGACTTTAAACCAGATCATTTGTTTGAGCAACCATTAAATTATAATTTGGTCTTTAATTAATATTTATACGCAGGCATATTAAAAATGAAAATGATCATTACAAAGTTTTCATATTTAAACTCACACAATAAGATTTACGATGAGCAACAAAGGTTATTTCATTTGAACAATTTAAATTCTTTGGTCAGTCACATGATTATGGATAAATCGATGGATTAAGTCTGTGCTCATCCCTGATATTCTCAGTTATAATAAGAAAGTGATCGTTAAGTATATTATGTTTGCGTTTCTAATACTCGAGATAACAGTTTTGTAGTGAAATAACTGTGAATTTGTTTATTACTTACCATTTATTACTGATTGGGTGATTCTTAGAGCGCAACCAATCTGTCAAACACTGGGCATATTGTATTCGGTACATCATTTAATGAGAAGGTGCCGGCAATGAATAATATTTGTCTTATGTCTGTCCTCTGAAAAAGTCAGACAATTATAAAATCTCTTTTGAAGAGAGGTTTTCACAAAACTATAAAAAGCGATAAAACTTTTATTGATTTTATTTTTTCGATTCCATTCCATTGAGTGCTCTTATATTAGTTCAGTTAAAAGTGATTTTTACCTAGATCTACTATTTCAAAATGGAAGAGGAACAAAAAATAAAAGGAAAGTCATCATGGGACAGCACAAATTTCTTTGAAAAAATGTTCTTCACGTAAGTAAAACTAGTAGCTTTCTTTTATATTTGCTGTTTCAAGTGTTTGACTTTGATTAGTTTGTTTGATATTCCAAAAGATGCCAGATTTTCCTCTCTTTAATTGTTAATGCGTTAATACTCGCAATAGTTATTTAACAAATTGAACAAGCATAATTCAATAATTACCTATAAAAATTATGACTAAAAAAAGAATTAGAATGAATCTTGATTGAGCTAAGTGAAGTTGAGGTAATAATTCACATAATATTTCATAAATGACTTTTAAAACTCTAATTTAAATCGAGGTATTTATTTGAATACATAAAATATTTTCAATAACTTTGTTAGGAAAAAATCAATGAATGATTTTTCCTATTCTAATGAAAAATCTATAAAATTATTTTTAAAAGAATTATTTATTAGATTTGCATGTCTCTTTTTTTATTTCAAGTTTCATTTGAATATTAAAATTTTCCTAATAATTTTAATCAAAATAGCAAAAAAATATTACAAAGAAAATTTCAAATTATCTGTAATAAATGACTTAATAAATCAAATTTTCCGAAAAAAAGAGTTATTTATAAAGAAAATTAAGTAAAATTATTTATCAAATGTTAATTCACTCATCGAAAACATTGATCCCATGCTATGAATGAATGCTAAAAATGATTTCCAAACCAATGAGTAAATTCAGTTCAAAAGTATTGACAATTATTTGAAGAAAATATATAAACATTTGAAAAATATTATTATAAAATAAATGTTTGTATTTCAAAGTCTCTTATCGTATGACAGATTACCAAAAATGTCATTTTATGATAAGTGCGGAGAGTTTTGATTGAATCAAATTCTTCCGTCATTTCCGCGAATTTATTGAAATTCTATATTTGAGTGCATTTTTCAAAACAAAATATTGTTTGTGTTTATAACAAAATTTTAAATTTTCGCGATATTAAGGGATGTCCAAGAGATAACTTGATGTTGAAATTAAGCATGCAAAATATGCATTTCCACCTTAATAAATTGAGTAATTTTTCACCATGCCAAAACTGATTTTGAATTACACTTTACCGAAAAATTTTAAATTATATTTTTAAATCACCTAGATACATGTATCCGATATTTTGGTCAGGATACAGAAAGAACAGGCTTGACATCGATGACTTGTTCAGGTGCTCTAAGCAAGATGAGGCACAAAATATCGTTCAAAAGTTAGAAAGGTAATTTATATGACAATAACGTTAAATGAGAATTGAATCATGATTACAATTTTCAACAGAAATTGGAGGCACGAACGCCAAAAGAAGAATCCTAAATTCTACCGTGCTTTATTTTTCACATTCTGGTCGTATTATGTGTTCCCCTTGTGCATTTTTGTGTTCGAGGTAAGTTTATTTAAGGCAAATGCACTGAACTCACACCTGAGAGTGCAAAACCTCTTATCAAACAAATTAAGGACAGAATAATCAAAACAGTTTAGAGTGCAATATAGATAAGAGTATAATATTTAAATTACTTTTATCAGGATAAGTAGTAATTAAATCTAAATCATGAATTAATCTTAGATTATTTTTTGGATAAATTTTAAAAATAAATATAAGAATTAGTTAATCAAGATTAAATTCAAGCTTTAGTTTTATTTAAGAATATCGCAAACTGTAAAATATGTGTCCAAATTATCTTTAATAAATCACGTTAAGTTGGCCAGGATAAACGGACAATATCTGAGCCGAATATTTTATTTTGAAATAATTTGTAAATTGCAAATCAGAGTTTATAAATTAATTATCATCAGAATAATCATTAAAATGATTGAACTAGCCATTTTTCAGTGAATGATGAAACACTTTATAACAGCTGTCAATTAAATGTGCAAACATACAAAGTTTGAATGAAATTAAAAAATTATTTTATCAAAATTTGGACAATTCACTGCCCATTCATTTATACATGAATTATATACATTTATACACAAATATTGGACATGCACAATTATAACATGGATTATTTCTATAGGAATGTGTGATAAGAATAAGTCAACCGATTTTATTGGGTTTCGTAATCGACTTCTTTAGTGATTCGAAAGAAAATCCTATTTCATATCTGAACGCCTGCTTAGCAGCGGGAGGCGTCTGTTTTTGTTCCGCACTCTTTATATCCCTTCATCATCCAACTCTAGTCTTGGTCATGAGGATGGGAATGAGACTCAGGAGCGCCTGTTGTACTATTATGTATAAAAAAGTATTTAAGTATAAAATTATTGTAAAACAATTGAAACAAAATCTAATCGTCAAAAAATCACCTTGTTACTTGAACAGTCACTAAAACTAAGCCGGGCCTCATTGGGAAAGACAACTGTTGGCCAAATCGTTAATATGATGTCCAATGATGTCAACCGTTTTGATGAGGTTTTAAATGCGATTAAAGTTACAAATATTTGAAATTAATTTCTCGTTTTATTAGTTCTCAATATTTCTGAGCTATTTCTTTGTGGCTCCCATTCAGACCGCAATAATCGTGTATATAATGTATACACATCTTGGTTGGTCCTGTTTTGTTGGTTTGGCCCTCCTTTTGCTATTCATTCCATTCCAGGCATTTATGGGAAAACTATTCTCAAAAGTCAGGTATGACTTCATTCCTGTCATTGAAAAACATTTGAAATATGTTTTAAAAATGAATTTTGATGTAAAGACTATCGACGGCTCAATTGACTGATTCGAGGCTCCGATTAATGAATGAAATAATATCTGGTATGAGAGTCATCAAAATGTATTCCTGGGAAAAGCCATTCGCTGACCTCGTGTCTAAGGCCAGAAAGTAAGCTAACAAAACCAGCAAAACAATATAATAGAACAAAAATCTCTTACATCTCTCCCGTAGAAAATCTAATAGATTATTCGAAAATATTACAGTTTTATTTCCGCTGAGTCTCATAATGCACCTAGGCATTTTAATCTATTGAAACTCAGTTTTATCTGGTTATAATACACAATTAACTAGTTAAATTATTAAAATTACTCCATATTCAAGTAAATTGATAAATTGCAATTAATTAACAGATCTGAAGTGACCAGGATAAGAAGGGCCTGTTTTCTAAAAGCAATAAATTTGTCAATATTTTTCGTTGCATCAAGAATCATTTTGTTCGCCTGTTTTATCACTTATGTATTAACTGGTCATGAGTTAACCGCCAAAGGAGTGTTTGTGACAATGGCTCTCTTCAATACACTTCGAATTACAATGACCTGGTTATTTCCACAGGCAATAGCACTGGGGGCTGAACTTATGGTCTCCTGCAGACGAATTCAAGTAAAGTCACATTAAAAATAAATTTTAATTTGTTTATCAATCAATTAATTAATTAATTTTTATTAGACTTTCCTCGAATTGGAAGAAATAGATTTGAATACAACAAAGGATACTTCAAATCCTTCAAGTGATCCCGATATTAAATCTGAGAAAAAGTTCCCTAAAGTCTGTGTCGACAATATTACCGCTCAATGGAATCAAGTAAAGTGACATTTGATTATTTAAATATATACCCATTCATTAAAATAACATGTTTATAATTATTAAGGAAATACCATACCCAACACTGAAAGACATCTCTGTCAACCTTGAGCCTGGTGATTTATTGGCTGTTATTGGTCCCGTCGGATCAGGAAAAGTAAGCCAAATAACTGATCTTGATAAAATTTTAAAATGCTTAAAATCATTTATTTGAGCAGAGTTCATTCCTGATGACAATCCTTCAAGAGCTACCTGTGCTGAAAGGCACAATTAGGACGGAGGGGTCAATTAGTTACGCCTCTCAGGAGGCCTGGAATTTCAATAGTAGTGTTAGAGATAATATTCTGTTCGGCAATGAATATGACGAACAGCGCTATAAAAGAGTGGTTCACGTGACAGCTCTCGAGAGGGACTTTACTATCTTTCCCTATGGAGACAAAACTCTAGTCGGGGAGAAAGGAGTCTCATTATCTGGCGGTCAAAAGGCCAGGATAACACTCGCAAGGTTTGAAATCATTATTATTTTTACAGTGAAATCCATATTTTTATATTTTCAGAGCTTTGTATCGAAACTCAGATATTGTGCTAATGGATGACCCCCTGTCTGCTGTCGACTCGTCTGTTGCCGAACATATATTTGAAAAGTATGTTATACTTGTAATTTGACCTTGCTCACTTCAACTACAAATATTAACCTTTTTTTAGGTGTATTGTCGACCACTTATCAGACAAAATAAGAATATTAGTCACACATCAGATCCAATTCATAAAGAAAGCCACAAAGATCCTGGTCCTGAATGAAGGCAAGTGTCTGGGTTTAGGATCATATGATGAGCTGCAAAGCAAAGGACTAGACTTTATGGAACTGCTCAGTGATAACGAGAAAGAGGCCAACAAACAGAACGAACAGAATAAGGAATTAATGAGAAGTTTCTCTCAGAATTCGTGTGAAAAACAGCGAACAAAATCAGAACTATTGACAGAATCCGTGAAAACGAGGGCCCGGACTATGTCCAGAAGGGCTTCCGTTGTCCAAACAGAGAGCTTTGAATTCTCAAATGTAATTTTATTACTTTTCTACAGAACTCATAGAAAATATTGCCATTATATTAATCATTCATTTTATTAAGATGGAAGAGGATGACTATCTAGAGTCAGATGACCCTAAGATCCAGGAGGAAACTCGTGAATTCGGCTCCATTGAGGGCAAAGTCTATTGGGAATATATTAAAGCCGGTGCCGGTCCTATCCTGGCAACACTCACATTACTATCAACTTTAATATCTCAGGCAATATTTCATGGCTCTGACCTCTGGCTAACGGCATGGTATTAATATTTCACATTATATTTATTCGCAAATTACACTGTATTAAACACTCAATTTGATAATAGGACCGATAAGAATCAGGAAGAAGGAGGAAATGAGGACCAGAATTACGACATAATAATCTATTCTGTGCTAATCGGGTGTCTATTTGTAACGGCATTAATGCGATCGACCACATGGTTCACAATGTGTATGAGGGCCTCAGTAAACCTCCACAACAGTATATTTTACCGATTATTGCGGGCACCCATTGCTGTCTTTGACAATAATCCAGTTGGTAAGCAATCATGTTTGTTAGCATGTTCATTTAGAGTTTTATAAATGAATTTTTCTTAACTTTTGATTTTAGGAAGAATACTAAACCGATTCACAAAAGATCTTGGGATTGTAGATGAAATGCTGCCGTCAACAGGATTTGATTTGAACTTGGTAATTTTTAATTGTTTATTAGTGAATATTTTGAATAATTCCATAAATCAAATCTATTTTTAGACTCTGTCTCAAGCGCTGGGTATTGTAATAGTGGTAGCTCTGGTTCAGCCCTATCTTATTATCCCGGCATTCGTACTATTGGTGTTCTCTGTAATAGCGCGGGGTATTTATATTAAGTCTGCCCGAGATATCAAACGATTTGAAGGATTAAGTAAATATCATTGAGCATGGTCAATTTTTCATCTAATTTGCTTTTAATGAACATAGCTCGAAGTCCTGTTTACAATCACGTGAGCACAACCCTAAATGGATTGGCGAGTGTTCGGGCATTTGGAGCTCAAAATGCATTTGAAAAGCAATTTTACTGCTATCAAAATGACCATAGTGCGTGCTGGTTCATTTTTCTATGCGCTTCGAGAACGCTGGGAATAGTAATGGATTGGTTTTGTGTGGGATATATCTTGGTCATTTCAATCGTATTAATGATCTTCCATGAGGGTTAGTCTTTGACAAACTTTTAAATAATATTAGCCCTAATTCATATCTATTTCAGGTATTCCTGGTGGAAGTGCAGGATTAGCTTTTTCATCAGGTAAATCATAAAAGTTGTCTAAAAATGAACTTAACTTTGAATTATTTTAAAGCTCTGATGTTAACGGGAATGACTCAATGGGGTGTCCGACAGTCAGCTGAACTCGAGAGCCAAATGACATCAGTCGAGCGAATCATCGAATACAGTAAACTCCCTCAGGAGGCAGATCTCAGCGCACGACCAGAGGACAGACCTAAAGACGATTGGCCTCAAAAGGGAAGAATTGAGATGAAGAATATGTGCATTTATTACGACAGCGCACCAAAACCAGTGCTAAAGAACTTGTGCTGTCTTATCAAAGGCGGAGAGAAAATCGGAATCGTTGGCCGTACCGGCGCTGGAAAAAGCTCTATAATCGCTGCCCTCTTCCGAATGGTTGAGCCAAAGGGCGAGATATTAGTCGATGGAATCGACACTAAAAGTATTGGTTTACATGACTTACGAAAAAAGATATCAATCATACCTCAAGACCCGGTTGTGTTCACGGGTCCGGTGCGCCGAAACTTAGACCCCTTCTCGGAGTTCAGTGACCAACAAATTTGGAACGCCTTAGAAGAGGTTCAGTTAAAACACGCTGTCAGTGACCTTCCGGGTCAGTTGGACTCTGAACTGAGTGAAGGCGGCGGCAATTTTAGTGTTGGTCAGAGACAATTGGTGTGTTTGGCCAGGGCTATACTCAGAAGTAACAAGATATTGGTCTTAGACGAGGCAACGGCTAATGTTGACCATCAAACTGATTCACTCATTCAGAAGACAATCCGGGAAAAGTTTTCCAACTGTACTGTCCTTACAATTGCGCACAGACTCAACACAATCATTGATTGCGATAGAGTTCTGGTATTTTTGGATATTTGAATATTTCTGGGAAAACTAATGTCTTGTATTTAATCCAGGTATTAGACGCAGGTGAAATTATGGAATTTGACGAACCCTTCGCACTCTTACAAAGAAAGGGTCAATTCTATGACATGTGTAAGAAAACTGGTCGGGATATGTTCAACCATTTGATAAATATGGCAAAAGAATCGCATTTCAATAAATACAATACCCATGAAGTCGAAGATGAAAACGATTCCCTCGAAAAAGTCATTAACGAACCAAAAATCCTTATTGTGAACCAAGAACCAAGTCTTTGATAAATTGTTTACTAATTATTTTTATTATTATTTCATTCATTTTAATCACGAATAAAAACATTTGAATTTTAAATATCCTTTTAAGTTATGAATCATTTGATTGAATATTATGTTTCGAATAAAATATAAAATTTAATTAAAAATTAATCACTTATTGACTGAAAACCTATAAAATGGCGTAAATTGATTCCGTTTATTGATATCTCGAATAGTTTTCGGGAAAACAATGAAATTGTTTAAAGAATTTTCAATATTTGTTATTCTGTTGAATGTGTGGAAGTGTTCAGCAGATACACCAAAACCACAAATCCCTGAGATATCGGTCTCAGCATCAGCTCTGAATTCTAACTCAGCACCTGGAGCTCCTGCTCCGGGTAGTCAATTAGCCACAAATGTTGGTGGTCCAGGACAACAATCAGCACTTGTATCACATCAAAAATCTCCAGATGAAGTGAAGGGCATACTGGGAATACCCACCACAACAAGTTCTTCAGCAACAATGAGAAAGTTTAGGGAAAGGCTAAGACAAAGAAGAATAAGGCGAAGAGGTATGAAATTTATGGACATTTGGAACACTTCTAAACAATTATTATTAAACTAATTTTTGTTGAACAGAACGTGCTCGAGCAAGGTGGAGGAAAAGGCATTCGGGAAGACGTAGAAAGAGAGTTCGGGCCCGCAGGAGGAGGAGGAGACTAAGAAAGGGCTCTTCCACAACCATGAAAGTACCAGGACCAATTTTGCCCTCAACAAGTTCTCCATTAATTAACCCTGGTTCTTTAAACACTAATTCTACAAATTCAATACCAAAACCTGTTCCTTAAATAAAAATTAATTGTCTAGATTATTTATATTACAAGTTTTTAATAAAGTATCAAGTTACTGTTTATTTGAACACTTTATTTTTAATTATTAATCACTTATTGACAAAATGTACGCAATTTCAATAAAGTTACTTTTCCTGGTCCTCCTAATCATATTAATTTTGAACATTAATATAATTGTGGCCAAAGATTGTAAACCTGGCGATAAAGTAAGTTTGATTTATTCAACTATCGGACAATTATTAAAATTTTCTCATCGTATCATTTTAGCTTGACAAATACTGCTTCTGTTTGGATGGGATTGTCGCTTGTGCAAAGTGAAGAAGTCACGCTCAGCTTGGAGATATTCAAAAATAAATTCAATAGATAAATCAAATGTAATTTTAATAGTTTATTGAGATAAAGTATCAAAATAATTCTACAAAATGTTAAGGCACTCGAGTGAATGTTATCTTTAAATTCAATAAAAATTATCTTGTTCAAATCAAAGTTGTCTTGATAAAAATTGTTTTGGTGCTATACTAGAGTATTATCTTAAATAGGAATAAATAAGTGATTAATTTAAATAAGCAAGGCATAAATCAGTAAATTCAAATACAAATTAAATAGTTTAATTAATTTAAAAAGCGAATGAGCATGATCAAACAAAAATGAAATCCGGTTCACCAGATGAATGGCAGGGACACACAGAGTACTGCTCTCGCTTAACCCACCGTCCATGGCACGCGTGACCAGCGAGGGCTGTCCAGCGAGTGATCTTGCCTTCAACTCCATGGCCGTGGCAGCGATAACCAAGGTGTTTTCGCATGGCAGCATCTTGGCACTGAACGCACACACGACTGCCCGCCTCCAGTTTACGGGACATTTCTGGTCCCATTAAGTCACATGACTTACGGGATTTGATAATTTCAAATACAATGCAATATCTGTGAGTTTGGAAAATTGAACACAAATTGTATTCCAATTTATTCAATATATATTTTTTTAAAATTGTTTGCTCAAACATATTGAATAACATTTGGTCTACCCATAAGTCGATTTGTTATTGTTTTAAAATTTTGACTAAATCTAGCAACAAAACGAACAAAATAATAGGTCATTCTATGCTTTTTTGGTTTATCAGCACCAAGATAATTTTATGAGATTAGAATAACTTGGCATTTTATGAATCTTAAATAAATGTTTAATCTCTCTAATTTATATCTAAATGTAGGAAAGTTTATTTGATTATGAACATGGTAATTAAAATTTGCTGCACTGCATAGGTTTCATGTAGTGCTGGAAAACTGACCTAACCTTCCACTTGAAAGCCCAATTAAAAGATCAATTATATGAATAGCATACTCGTGACTGTTTTCCTTCTGAGGGTCCTTCGGGTATCTGAGCCTAAGATTGCTTCTGATATCAATAGAGTCGTCCACATGTCTGGTCTCCGAGAACCGGGACTGCAGTATAAGCGCTGTCTCTGATTGTTATCAATAAATAAATACGAAATCATTAAAAACAATTCAAAAAACAAGTAATAAACAGATAATTACTGCAATAAAAATTACATTTTGGAAAAATATTTGTTGATTAGAAAATTGGATATTTATTTCGAAATTACAGGGAATTAGCATGATACAAATAATGCTACAAATGCATAGCAATAGTACAAATATTCTTAGCAATATCCGCGCCTTTTAATTGACTATTAGATGGAGGGAAGGGACCGTTTTATGCCCTGACCCAAGTGATTATGAATAGCCGGGACTATATTTTTCTCGGTCCGGCCCTTAAACCGCACTACAGGGGGCCAACAGATAAGTGTTGTGTTAATGACTTTGCCTTAAAAACACTTACCTTTGATGTTGTCTTCAAATTACAGGAAAATACCGATTATTCAAAATAGTTTCGAAGGTTTGGTTTTATGTCTAATAAAAATATTTTCACTTTTAAACTCATTTACGAATTTCAAAAAATACTTGCAAGATTGTGATTATCATTAAAGATACGATTAAATATCTTAGCAATAAATTTAGTCTTGCAAAATCAAGAAATAAAATTCAATTTTTTGGGTTAATTTTATTTTTCCGAATAATAATTTGAGAGATATTTGCAAATATTTCCAGAGATTATCGGATAACATATATCTTGGCACTGTTTAGGGCGTTCCCTCACATGGCTTTGCCCCCTCTCATGTAAGACAAGATAAATGTCTTAAATATGTTCTCATAAAGTGATTGATTGCTATTGTAATGAGAAAAATAGTGCACATCATTGAAGTCAAAAGACATTTGATTAGTCCTTTCTTTTGCCTCTTTTCAGACGAGGTTTAAATTATTCACAAAAAATTACTTCACTTTTAGTCTATTATTAATATATTAAGTCTATTATGTCTTACAAGTTATGTCAGAAAGATTTTTGACGTCTATTTATATTGAATGACAGTCCCGTCTGTATGACAGCACAGATTCTTGAGGCAGTGCTCCGGGAATGACATCTAATCTCTGGGACTCAAATAAGATAAAGCGCTGTCTCTTATGAAGACTTGTCTTTCAATCACTTGTTTTGTATGAAATGTTTGGAATTTTTTGATTTAAGTTTTAAAACACAAAAAATTTATTTCAGATTAGACTAAAACTCTGCTCCAATTTCTGTCCGATAAGTTTTGTGAATAAAAAAGCAATTAATCATAAAATATTTGATTCATTTTTGACACAATTTTATTGTCATAAGTTTTTGAGCGAAAAATAGTTTTAATAGAGAAAAGTCTTATCTATTTTTCAAATCAATTTCTATTTTGAATTATTTTTAGAGATTTTTTTCACGTTTTATGTGATTATAGATAATTAGAAAATAGTCTTTTGGAGACGAGTAGACTCTCAACACTCTTTGTGTGCAATTTTTAGGCAATATTTTAAACATAACTATCGGTTGAATAGCACTGGAATTCCTGTGCGACTCCCTCTCCGACATCATTATTACATAACATCTCTTTTATGAAGGGAAAGACCTCTCAAAAAATTTGCTGAAATTTTGAATTTTGAAAAATTGATGAAAATATTTTGTGTCAAAAATAAATCACAATTCTCTCTCTAATTAAGACATTCACTAAACTTGTGTTCAAATGTCCAAGTTATGATTAATTTGAAAATTATAAAAACTGTAATTTTAACAAGAATATTTTAATAGATTTTACTTTCCAAATTTTAAAAATAATTTTGGAGTCTTATGATCAGATACTTTCTCGATTTCCAATTAAATGATTAATACTTTTTTTCAAAAATTGATTTTAAAATTAAGCTTAAAGATTAATTCAATAAATATTGAAGGTCTTTTACTAAAATAGAATTGTTTCTTTGTTTTCCAAACTGTAATTTTGACCAAGCAGTAATTTTAAGTAATTTTAAAAATTACATTTCAATAAAATGGGCAGTAATTAAGATCTTAATTTTATATTTAAAATTACCTCGTGAAGTTTTATCATGCGACCTGACTTCGCATTTGGTTCCAGTACAGCCCCGCTTCTGATGAAGTTCAGGGCATTCCTGCCCTCCATTCTGTGCATTTCTCCTAATAGTCCTGGACCTGGACATTGTTCCTAAGCCACACTCGGCGTCGCATTCCGACCAGTTCTCCCATTCGGTGACCTCGCAATCGATAACTGTTGAAAATCAACTATTGATCAATTTGATCATGCTAGTTTCAAATGCAAAAATAGTAATCAAGTAATGTTTGGGTAATTAAAAGTTTTATGACTAAAAGCATTTTGCGGTAAATAACGCAAAACCAAAATTTTTTGGCAAAAGTTCTCAAAAGAAAGAATTATTTCAATGAAATCCAGGATTAGTTTAGTTTTTCTCACATGTCTTATGTGATGTCTTTGGGACGTCTTTACTCTTTTTTCTTCCAACAAATCAAATAAAATAAACATTTGAAATGTGAATGACTTTAACGGATATATTACTCTATATTAGAGTTCATAACAAATATAATAAAATAAATTAGTTGTCAATCAGTGATACGTTTTGTGACTGATTTTGTTTAGTTTATAACTTTTGATAACTCTATTGATACTCATTTAGGGGATGCGCAGGGGATACGACTTGTAATTATAGATTATCACTTGGAATGTTTATTTCAATAATAAAATAAAATAAATTACTTTGCATAAAATACTAGGTTAAATTTAGTTTTCATCTAGAAAACTTGCTCAAAATAGATGACTTCAATTTGAACAATTTGCAAACCTTGCTCATCTATATAAAAAAATTACTCCAGAATAAATGGAAAAAAGAAAATGAATAAAAATTGGACTAGATATTTCTATTTTGCTCTCTTGTGAAATATCCAAATTTGGAACTCGAATAATATTAAAATGAACAAGATTAAATACTTGTTTTAATAAGAATTAGTGTTTGAAATAAATATACCAAGAATTAATAGTTAGAACTCACCCCCGCAAGTTGCTTTATAGTCGTCACAACAGTCTCCAAGGGTTATGCAGGCGCTGTCACAATAGCACTGTTTGTCAGACAAGTCGTCAATAATTGAATTAATTTGAGATGACTTCGACTGAATGGCCGCACACGACGAGTCCCGTCCCGGACAGCATAGCCGTTGGTCAGCACAACCGCCTTTGGCTGATATGTAGCCAATGTTTAGCATAACTATTGTAATGGCGAACAAAATTAAAGCCATTTTTGAAAAATTGAATTCTCAGGTGATTTTGAAAAGTTTGGAATTCAGTGGAAAAATCCCTTTTCGGACAAAAATAGACTCAGAATATTAGGGGACTCCTCTGTCTCTCCTCAGCTACTCGTATCAAATGTTACACAGCTCTGACTGATGTCTTGAGTGGAGTGAAAAGTTGTTGCACTTATTGGAGTGCCTGAGCGCTCATTCCTCACTCTTCGCTTATGTCTTAACGCTTCTTAGCTTTCTTTCTGTCCATTAACTCCTGTGGAGAGAGGATTGGCCGACACTATGCTTAAGGAGTGGGCGTCGGAATAGTAGTACTCTTTGGGAACAGTTACTGTACTCACTTTCAAAGGCATTCAGAGGCACACAATCTTAAGAAAGGATTTAGTTTTAAAGGTTAACAAAATATTAGATTATATTTAGGAGAGGGAGAGAATGGAGGAGAGAGTGAGAGGGACTCTAATTCTTATCTTTTTGCTTGTTATTTAAATTAGCATAATTCGTGGTTTAGTTTTACTTGGTATCAAATGTTATTTGAAAATTTAGAAGATTTTCAAGATTAAATTGAAAACTATAATCTTTTTCATAAGTTTAATATAAAGTAAAATTATAACATAAAGTATTAAAATAGGATTTCTTCAAACATAATGCTGTGATTTTGCTGATAATATTCAAATTCGATCAAATAATTAGTTAAAACCAATATTTTTAATTATTTTACTTTCAAACAAAACTGAAGAGAAGATGTATTTCCTTATTGGCAGAGAAGTCATAAAATAAAAATAAAAATCATTTCATTTCATTACATCCTTTCAAACATCGAATGACATTATTTTCAAAAACATATATAAATAGCGAAAAGTTTTTAACAAAAACACAAAACTTTTGAACAAAAATTGAAAATTCAGTAAAAGTGAAATTAATCAACAAATATGACCTCATCTCTAATTCTGTGCCTGATTTTGATGGGTAATTTATCCAAATTAATTGAATAATTTCTAACATTCATTCTATTCGCAGCTATTGCTGGAGTAGTCCTGAGCTTTGATAAGCCAGTGCTCTACGAAGTGGGAACTCTGGAACTCAGGCCTGAATCTAACGTAAAAAAGACAATTTGGCCAATTTTGACTCTACCCAAACTAGATTTGGAAATGAGCAAGCTCAATATTTCAACCAAATCACCAAGATGTTTGTGCAAACTTCCCCTACCAATTCCTATTCCGATACCTATCCCTAATCAAAACCAATTTCCTGGAGTTGGAGTCAATAACAATGTTGCCGCCACACAACTCCTATCTGATGGCAGGACAGCATTATATAACAACATGGGGCAAATTATCGGCTATTTGCCAGCAGGTTCCACTGTTTTGAACCAACCAGGTGGATAGTGTAGCAAGATAATTTTTGTTTTAAAAAAATTGTATCAATAATTTAAAAATTTGATTTTTATAGTTTGACAACAATTCAGAATCAATAAAAAAGTAATTAATATTCATAATAAGAAAACTATTTTTCTAAATAATTTATATTATTTGTTCTTGTTGTTTAAATAAAAGAAATTTAGAAATACATTATTTGAATATCACGATGAGTTATTTCGCCACATCATTTTTAAAGTTGGAGATAGCATTGAGACCATTTGTTGGTTGTGGTTCTGAGTGTCCATAGTATTGTGGAATTGTACAAGTCTATAAATACTTAACTGATGATAAACAAGAGAATAAAGTTTGGAAGTAATTCATTTTATCACCATGCTCACTATAAACAGAAAAGTAGGACAGGCGAAGTTGAAGGACTGGCCATTTATTACAAGTTCTTTCGAGATAATCACACAATTGTGCCGAAAAGTACTGAACACCATTTTCTAGGTATTTATCCTCGAAAGAGACTCATCATTACTTTCACTCAGAATATATTTGTATGGATTTATGGCTTCAAAATTCTGTTGAGTCTATTATTTGGCGATAGTTTGGACATCTTATTGGGCAATGTATTCATTTTGCTGGACAGGCCTGAACTTCCATGTTTAACTTGCATTTTCCTTTGTATTGTGTTTGGTTACATCGGTAACACTTCTAATGATTATATGAAATGATAAATATTAATTTAGTTTTAATTTCACCAGGTTCATTTATGGCAATAAATTCATTAATTCCAAACAATAAACTAGTTAATTTGTATCATAAAATGGAAAGGTATGAAACACTGGAACTCAATGAGATAAACACTCAAACATTCGCCAAAAAGACCAAATTCATTGCAAAATACATCATTTTTGTTGTCACAATTGGAAGACACATTTTCAACGTTCTATCTATTGTTTTGTGCATCCTTATGATCAAAAAGTATCCAGTTCCACTTATGTTAGTGTCGGCAATTTTTTGGATGATATATCATTACATTGTGATCAGACAAATGGGATCTATACTATTGTCATCATTTTACTTCATATACATTATTTCACTTTATCTGGAACTTAGATTTAATCAAATAAATGAATTTATGAATTGTTTATGCAATAAGGGTGAGATAAACTGAGATAAACTGAGATAATCTGAGATAATCTTGTTTATTTTTTCAAATTTGATATTTTATTTAATATTTTACTACAGAATCAGCGAATTTGTTATTTATTAGACTCCGAGAACACGAAGAGGTCTGTCGTATGACACTTGAAATCAATCAATCGATTCGTTATATAGTATTTGCTTATTATTATTGTGCGGTACCTGCTATTGATGTGACAGTAATCTATGTCATTCACGAATCATCTCTTATTATGAGAATAATTGTTGTTTTTCTATCACTTCTCGTTAGGCTGACCAGATCTACTTGATTATCAAGTATTTTACTTGATTTTAGCGAATTTTCATGATACTTGATGATGTCTA
>JAQIXD010000261.1:0-32079 GCA_034699985.1 Minunthozetes semirufus
ACGAAACGATTGAAAGACATATTAGACTTGACTTTTGATATCCGCTATAATTGTTATTTAACTTCAATTTGGAGACCGAAAGTCTTCGCTGAGGAGCCAAAGGCTGTCGCATAAGAAGAGGATGTCTTCCTCTGGGAGTTGCGCCCTGAGATAATGACCGTCGAGGATGTACTCTATGATGATGCGATTTATGGCGAGCCCTTCCTCTACTCCTCGAATGGCGCTTCACTTCATATACAGTATTATTTGTTTCATCAAAAAGAGTTTGTTTTATTGGCTTTGGATTGGAATCACTGGTATTGTTCTCCATATTTGACATAAATATCTATTGGATATAAAACTCATTAATTGATATAAAAATTACTGTAATTTTTCTTAAAGCAAATGTTGAACCGATTTCTGTCACTTTCGACTCAATGAATACAACTTTGTTTAGAATACCTTTGAATTTAGATATATATTAGCGAATGATTGAGTGGTATCGGCGCTGATATACTGACGCCTATGACAAGAATCCAAGAGAGCCATTGTCTGTACTCATAGACCAGAATACTTATAATCTTATCATTAAATTCGATAAACTTATTGAACACAAAATCAAAATCAATAACTCATTGTTAGTGTACTTTATATCACTTTTAACATTAAATAAAACTATTTCTAAATTAAATCAAAATATTTGTAATAAAAAAAATACTCTAAATAAAAGTTGTCTACAATTTTATAAAATACGGTTAATATTTGGATGAAATTGCATTTGAATCACTCCTAACAGTTGTAACACAATCACAAAATGTGTAATTTTTATGCCGAATAAGTCTATAATTAATTAAAAGATTTTGAAATTCAGATAAAACACTAATTTATGGCTATTTTATAGGATATTAAATGCGTGCGATTCTGATAAGAAGAATCAAAAATCTCTTAATATAAAGATTCAGCTAAAAATAATTGAATGAATCCGCATACTATAAGACCATTATATATGATCAGATCGTAAATTATAAGGAATATCCGGAACACTTCAATAAAATAATAAATAATTGAATTCTTTAAATCAGAAGACTTATGATTATATGGAAAACGAAAGTCTGTATTACAAACATTATTACAAAACAATGCTATGATTTGAAAAATAAATAATTGTTTCATCAATTAGTTGTATCATCTGATTAATTATCACAATTGTGTCCTTTTATCAATCATTAGATTAATTGCACTTTTGTTAGGAATCTGAAGTTCAGATTACCTCTCATTATAATAGTCTGTCCAATATTTTCAGTTCAAATAAATCACAAAAAAATAATTAAAATATTAATAAATGGTTTTAACTGTAATCATATTAAAGTAAACTAAATCTGATTCAGAGTTTAAAAGACTTTGAGGCGAACATCCAATCAATATATTTAAGTAAACACACATTTATAATGTTTATTATGCGTTAACTGTAAACTAATGCAAGAAATTAAGGGACAAATATAAGTGACGACTCGTTTGAGGAAACATTAAATTAAAATAATTTGTGGGTATTTTTCCACTAAAAATACGATTTAATTTCAAAATCTCTCTCTTTTTTTTTGATGCAATAATTTTCTGAAAATAACTTAGTTTTGGTTCAAAAGAATTCCAAATTAAAAAAATGAGTAATTTAATAGATTTGTAGCATGATCAATGATCATCATTTTTATGTAAATTAGGTGTTAATCCGTATTCATTAGTAAAAAGTGAGAGAATTGAGATAAGTTTCAAAAATTATTACCAATTTTCAAGCGGTTAACTATCGCTACCAGGGATGAGAAATGTCAACACTTCACTTGTGGTCAATTGATATAAAGTTGAATATATGTTCGGCCTTACCTTTTTCAAACACTTACAGAAAAATGTTTAACCAATTTTGTAAATATTGTGATAATTGTGAAAAAAAAAGTGATAAGATTTCAATGCAAACAACTCTACCAATAAAGTTATGCAATAATGAGTGACACCACTGAAGGTCATAGGTTGCCAGCAATCAACTGATCCAATGCCAGACGCTCTACATATTATTCAGTTAATTCGGTGTCTGACACTCACAGACAAAGGCTCTTTCAAAGACTAATTTTACATAAAATATCTGAAAATAAGATTCAAAAGCTTTTGAGTGGTTTTTAGTCAACACTTAAAAAACTTTTAACAGAAAACAAGTCATTGAATTTGAGTTGAATTAAGTGTTTATTTAATAAAATTCAAAAGAAATTCATACTTTGATAAGTTAGTGATATAATCCCACAAAAATAGATAATTTAATTAAAAGTTGGAAGAATAATCAAGGCAAAAAACTTTAAACTTTGAGTCGACTCAAAACAAATGTCACGAACACATGTCGGGGTATTTCACAAACAACAGTCTCTAATATAAGCGATAGAATTACCCTTTGAATTGACTTTAACTGAGAAATACATCAAATGTCTGAAAATATTGTTCTGTTGTTTGTGAACACAATATTACAGACGTAAACATAAATGGAGTAAATAAACAAATTATTTAAAAATTTTATTCAGATTTTAATTAAATGAGAATTTATTTTAATTAATATAAATTGATTTCTGTTTTAAAAATATAAATGAATAGAAAATAATGTTTGAAATCAATGAAAACAATAAAAGGGATTTTATTAAACTCTTAAATATGATTATCTGTGAAATGCCATTCATAAAGTCCTTCAACGATGATTGTCTTCTGGAACGGCTTTTGAGTTTGATCTCAATAGTAACCAATGCTTTCGATTATCAAAACTCTGAATCGTTAAACAGCAATGTCTTTGACACAGAAGAGGAGAGAGAGAATGCAATCAGGGAATGGCTTCTTCGTCATTACAACGCCAAGTCCTCCATCGATGATCTCAATTTCAATGACGAAGAAGACAGAGCTCGAGTGGCAGCTCTTATTATTAACATATTATTCAAATTAAGGCATTCACTCAAAGATATCGAGCAGTATCTCAAGGATTGTAATTCATTTGTTCACATCGATGAAGAACTCAATCGCATTACGAGGTCTGGACTTTCATTTGATCACAAATACTATCACTTATTTCTCTGAAAAGGGTTTCCATTTGTTTATCGTTTAAATTAATAATTTTCTAATCTTTGACTCAAATTAATGATTGATTTTTATATGAATTAAGTTATTGTTTATCTGATGTTAGATACGACAAACTCTTGGAAATAATTGAGAACGACTGCAACCGATGGAAATCAGAGGCCAGTAATTTGAAAATGATGTCCGAAGAGAGTCAAAAACTTATCGATAAATACCAACAAAACGAGATTTTCAATTATAACTGTAATCCCAGAAATCAAAATCTATATAAAAGCAGAATATCTATTAATAAAGAGACGGATCAGTCATCAGAAGATTCGTCGGACCCCTCTGTCTGTAAACAAACAAATGGAGTCAACTCTGATGACTGCCAAAAGAGTTTAGCCAAAGATCACATCAAAGAAGTTATAAATGTTTCTGAAGCTAAACAAGAAGTCAATAAAATGGATGTCATTTACCCCTGCATTGAATGCGACGAAAAATATTGCACTAAATATGAATTCAATATTCATGTCCTCAAAGTTCATAAACAAATAGATACCTCACTCTTTGATATCAATTGCAAGAACTTTAATAATAACAACAAAAACAATAATAACAGTAATCATGTGTTGCCGTCAGAGGAGAGCACAGAAAGAGTGAAAAAGTGTGACAATAATAAGAGACTTGTCTTCAGATGTGTTTACAACAAATGCGGAAAAGTTTTCCACAAATCAAATGATTTAAAAACACATTTCGTTAGACATCAGACAAATATTGATAGATATTTGTGTGTTTACAGCGATTACACGAATGCTGTCCTCAATCACACCCGAACTCAATCATTGAAGTCAATACGAGTGCCCTCTAATTACGAGCACAAACTCATACCAAAGAAAATCAAAATTAATTCAAATGAAAACAAATGTATTAATAAATATAATATGAATTTAAAGACTCAAAACTACGAGTTTAACAGTGGTTTTCGTATTGATTCACATCTTAATCACTCAAATAATTTACATTCTGTTCCTATTTGTCAAAATGAAGGGGTAGTTCCCTTCTCTAACTATAATTCCATCGATTCGTTTGATTATATGAACGAAAGCACAGACGAAGAAATTGATTCGAACGGCACTAAAGTGGAATTCTTTTCCCATTTGGAGGACAAACTAAATCTTAAGACACTTCCATAACCTAAATAGACTTAAATAGAAAGCATTCTTAAGAAAAATCTTAAGACGACTTTGAAAGTCAAACATTAAACTCATTCATCAAATCATTAATTATTTAAATCATAAAATCTTTTTTCAAATAAATTATTAAATCAATGAATGAATGAATTTAAGCCATTGTAAAGACATTTGCATCTAAATAGAAGTATAAAAATCTATGCCATTCTATTCTATGCCATAATTTTATATAAATTATATTTTATTGAATTTTATCCAAAAATAAATAATAATTCATTTGTTTTGAAATCAAAATCTCAAACAAATGATTTCAAACTCTAATTATTTTAATTAAAATTAAAGAATAATTAAAATCTCATTTAAGTCTCAAATGACTTATATTTTTGAAATTTTTATATTTATTTTCAATAAAAATGTTTTTTGCATTTCATTGGTTTATATTCAATAATATTAACATTATTTTCACAAATTTTTTGAATTGTATTTCAATTAAAACATAGATTTGAAGTAATAATGAAATTATAATTTGAATTAATATCACAATAATTGAAACTCAATACAAAAGGCAGACCATAATTGGGTCGACCATTGAATTGAGTCAATCAACAGATTAAACAAAATTGTATTTCAATAGAGTTTTAGTCGAAAATTTCGAAATCAAACGTAATATTCGTCTAACAATTGATTGAATCGATAGAAACGATACACAAATTTAATGAACATTTATTTAACACAAAAAATTTCGAAACAAGATTTCAACGAATAGTAATATAATAGTAATAATAATAATAATATTAATTATTAACCAATTTTTCAATTATTTTGATTTATATTCGAAACAAAAGACTATAATAATTGGCTTTAAATCAATAGATAATGAAAAATAAGATTAATATTAATTAAACGATGAATTTGTGAAGAGAATGATATTTATATATAATTATTAATTATTAATAAAACGTATTATTTATAGTAATTTATAGTAACAAACATTTCGTATATTCAATAATAAGAACAAAGTATAAGATTTAGCCGTTATTTACACAAAACCTTATTCGGAAAGAATGTGTTTTTCAATCAATTAATTAATATAATTAATTTTCATCAAAAATATGCTTCGATTGCCTTTAATTGCAGATAAAACTGTAATTTTATTATTAATATTATTATTATTATTGTTTTCATATATTATTCCTAATATTTGAAATATTTATATCGAATTCCAAATGATTTTTAATCTTTTTTTTAATGACAATTGGGTTTGCAATCAATGATTGTATGATATGTCAGATAACGAATCAATTTTTAATTTAATTCGATTTAAGCGGCGATTAATTAATCTTCAGTTTTCTTTGATTTTGGTCTCAATTCTTGTTTTTCGGTACAAAAAATCATTTAACACTTTCGGGAAGACTTGAAGTAAAGACAAGTTTTGTTTAGAAACCAATGATTTGTCTGAAAATAAATGTTTCATTAATTTATTGTATTATCGAAAGAGTTATTAAAATAGACTTTCAATGACATAATCCTGATATAAACAATAGATTCTAATGTTAACAAGTGCTCGATCAGGGGCTCATTCTGTGCTCATTCTATAGCTAGCTTTGTATGTATTGGTCGATAAGTTTTGAAAAAAGGTCCTCAATAGCGATCAAAGGTTGTTAAAGTGATTTCCTTGAATTAGTCATTGAATAAATCAAAGGTGAATCCAATTATAGATTAGAATAAGCTTTTGATTGAAAAATAAGCGATAAAACGATTTTTTGTGAAAATATCGGACAAAAAATTGTTTTCTTTTTATCTTAAGTTCAAAGTCTATGAAAGAATCGAAGTCTAGACTCTATTCTCAATATATTCTCAAATATAATAAATTGAATTCAGTTTTGAAAATAACATCAAAAGGAAATTAGATATCAATTATTTGTCGATAACTCACACGAATAGGACTCATGTCTTCTGTTGTGCCAATGGATGGTGTGTTTGTAAATGTGAACTCAAAAGTAGAGATGAGGTGAAGCCAGCGTCGCATATATCGCATACATAAGGACGGGCAGCCGTATGGGACAGCATATGCTATTAAAACAATTAAATCAATTAATATTAAACACAATATTAAGGGAAGGAATACCTGTTGCAGAACAGAGACGTCAGCAAAACATTTATGACAGATATCACACTCAAAGTCATGTTTTTCAACCATTTGAGGGGAAGGGCTCTCAGGATGATCACAATAAAGGTGGACCTGAAGGAACTTCGCCCCTTTGAACAGACGGCCGCACAGATGACAAGTATTAGATCGCGTCGATGTAAAGCCAGAAGTTGGCTGCACTCCGGTAGCTGTCAATTGAGGGATCGACTGTTGAATAGGAGGTGACTCAGTTGCCAATGGAGGTGATGGCGTTGCAGCTGTTGGCGCTTCTGACTGAATGGGAGGCGCAGGCAGTTGTGACGATTGATTAGAATTCACTAAAGACTGTTTCTCAGGATCTAAAGAATGGTAAAACTGATCGTTCGGTTCGTTCTTCACATTCGATGGATCTTCAAAAGAGGAATCGTTTTCAGGGTTGGGTTCAGACGCCCATCGCATTTGTCGCGGATCGTAAAGACGTTGAGCCATCATTTGAAGACTTTGGAGTGAATTCTCACAATCAGTTGTGTCGATCTCATTGAGATTAACGCCAGACCTCTCCATTTCTGCGTACATACCAAAGGGTAGTTTCCCTAAGCATTCGAGTTTCATAATATGCATCTTTGATCGCAAATGTTTGGCCAAATGTCCGTGAATTCGAAATGCGATCTTACAATCACCACATTTGAAAGGTCGCGGATTGTCTGTAGTGGGAGTTCCGAAAGTCATATTCATATTGACTTTATTGAAGTGAGAGACGGATCGCTTGTGTTTCTGGAGATGACCTTTAGTTCTAAAGCTTACGGCACAGGAATCACACCTAAAGGGTCTTTCAAAGTAGTGAATGTTTATGTGAAGTCTCAACTGTGAGGGTTTGGAGAACTGTTTACTACAAATAGAACAAATGGACTTCCCATCAATCGATTCAATAACCACTCTTTGAGGAGCAGTAGGAATGAATTCTCCCTGTCTTAGACCTGTTGGCACTGTTTTGGGAATGGCGTCCGAATGACTAATAGGCGGTAAAATAATACCATCCGTCACATCATTAGACTTCGCACTGACTGACAAATCCATGGGTTCTTCGCCCTCAACAACTGGTGTCAAATGATTCGATGATTTCGGTGGTGAACCGAATTTGTGTTCGGCTATGATTGACATCGAATACCTTCGAGAAGCAAATGAATCCAGAGATTCATCACTACTTTCATCACTTATGGACTCAATTGGCTCAATGGGTGGCCGCGAAACAGATGCGAATAAACTCGACGGCACAAGAGGTACGTCATTGAATGAATAGGAACGTTGTCTCGTCAGTTGATCGCAGTTAGGAGTCCACGTCGTTTGCAATAGTTGTTGCTGTTGTTGTTGGACCTGTTGTTGCAACTGTTCGATAGGTGATAGCTTTCGAGGAGAAGTCATTAAAGGAGGTTCTGTCGGAGGTTTCATTGATGTGTTGAGAAAGTCAGACATTTCGTTGGTATTACGGATTACATCCATTTGTTGGGATATTCTTCTCTGTTGTTCCGCTTCTAAAATATGTTGAGAAACTCGTCTTTGATGTTCGGCTTCTAATACTTGTGATACCCGTCTCTTCTGTTCTTCCATTACTTGTTGTGATATTCTTCGATCAATAACTGATACTTTTCTCTTCTCGTGAGCCATCATTTCTTCGTTTACAACAGTAGATGTCTTACGAGAGACGGAAACACCATTTGTTAGGTCTGATTCAGAACCAGAACCTGAAAGAATTAGTAGACTTCGGGCGGCCTCCTGCTCTTCAGCTTCTGTAGCAGCGGATCCGGATTCTGAGACAGTTCTTATACGATCTTCGAGAGTATCTGCGTCATCGAACTGTCCGGGAACTGTACCAGATTTGGCTTCAAATCTCTGCAACTCTATCAGAGGAATGGGAACTCCTAATGAAAAATAAAAATCACTTATAATAACAAATAGAGTGAATGAATGAATGCATGCCTTCGTCGTCCTCCTCTTCCTCGTCCTCATCCCACTCTCCTTCATCTTCATCCTCGTCTTCATCCTCTGGAAGACCCCCACAGGATATCTCAAGCATTTCCTGTTTTGCGAGGGCGTCCGTATCGATTTGTGAGTCATCTATAGTGATGGGTACCGGTATTATTCCCAATTCAACACATTTCTTATGATGTGCTTTCGATTTCATATGTTTTGTAAGATTTCCTTTAGTTTTAAAAGCGAACGCACAGTGACGGCAAGAGTATGGCCTCAAATCAGTATGAGTTCGGATGTGCTTCTTCAGCATTGAAGGCTTCTTACATCTGATACCACATTCTTCGCAGACATACTTTCCCCGTCCTCTTCCTCTAACATAAGTGTAGTCTTCATTTGATTTGAATCCCCCTTAAAATTAAAGCAAAAAAGTGAATCAAATGAAAAATATTCTGTTTATTGACATTCATGTGATCTCTGATAACCAGAATAATTAGAAGACATGAGCAGAACATATCTCAGATCTGAATCACTCAAAAGTCAACAAAAGGTTATTTAAAAAACAACTAACGATTCAAAACTGAATGACTGATGTTTTCAAAGTCTCAATGAATTGGCACTCAATTTGTTATTAGTTTTTAAATTCAAATTTTAACCTAAAAAACAACTTCTCTTAAAATAGAATAAAAGAGCCGTCAATCCAATGGATTTCAATAATATATCCAAAAAATCTATTATTTTATCGTTTATTTCTATTAAATGATAATTAGAAAAATAGAAACTCAAATAACAAGCAAAAAGATGTTTATATTTCTATATCATTGAATATTTGCATAAAAGTATGTTTTTATGATAAGGAGAGACAGAAAAATGTTTTCTTATTTATTTGTTACTAATTTTCGCTTTAATTATCAAAATAAGTTTCGTCAAGACTTTACTAAATCCCTCCTAAAACCCCCCAAAGCTATCGCCAACCGTTGACTGGGAATCTCTGATCAAAATTATAAACAAATTCGAAACGAATGGCTAAATGTTATCATTTGTTTGACGGGAAGGGAAGGGAAAGACAGTTAATAAGAATTTGTTAATAAAAACAAATATTGTTTTTATTGTCATTAAATAGAAAACACATTTAATGGGGTATAAAATTACAGGAAAGTGACGAACAGTTTAATAATTTGTTAATTTGAGACAATGTTTGGGTAATTCGTTCTCTAATTGAGTAAAGAAATTACTATAGATATAGTGGGAGAGGGAAGGAAAGAGAGTTCCATTGATGGCAGAGAAGCCAATTCAACATTTGGTCTTAATTTTGTTTATTTTAATTATTTGAAGGAAAGTATTGAATGAGTATTGAATTTGAGGACAGAGTTTATCTCAAAAGAGAAGAACAGATTTGAACTTTCAATGAATGGAAAGTAAGTGAAAAAAACTTAGAAAAATATTTCTACTGATTTGCATAACTATTTGGGGAACGCACTGTTATATGACGAAAGGAGTGCCTCAATTTAAAAGACTAACACTTGTGGGAAGTGAACGAATAGCGAAGTAAGAGATACGACAAATCAAATAATGCTATAATTCAATGCTTTTCATAATAGGAAGGATAGGGCTATTCATTACCCGATTAAATAAGTTTCGCTAAAAGTAGTGCAATCTTTAAAGGAAGGGTCGATAACCGTATCTTTTGAGTGACAATAAAGGGGTGTAATATTAGGGACAATCAAAATCAAAATAATTCAAAATAATACAAAAGAATAAAATTATATATACCTTCGAAAATGCGAACCCTTTTAGGAGGGCCTACAGCATCTCCACCATCAGAATCAGTGTCAGCTGAGAAGGCAGAGGAAGCGCTCACTTCTTCGCTTAATTTACGATAAACTTCTTCCACATTTTCTCCGACGTCTTCTCTTAACTTATGGATCATATGTTTGAGGTTTTCCTTTTCTTCGTCAGATTTCCTGAACTTCCAGTAACTGGAATGCGTTGAATTCAAGTCTGTCTTACCGGCGCTCATGATTACCATAGAATCAACTCTCTGTTTGACACGAGAGTCATATGAGCCCAGAATGAGGGGCGGAGGCGCCACATTCATTACGTCCTCCGCCGCCAATGGACTTGTAGTCCAATTAGAATACATAGAGAGAGTCGGGTCTGTCTCCTGTTGGACGAACATTGGCTGAGTCTTATATATCGTGCAATAGACGGGACGAGGAGTCACTTTGAGTCCAATTCTACTGTAGGCGTGTCCGTTCATAAACAACTCCACACAAGTCTTGTTGGGACGAGGAGTGTCCGGTGAGACCAGAGTAGAACTGATCAAATTTGAGCCGTTATTAGTTCTAAGAGATAAAGTTCTTGGTCTGACAGCTCCGGTAGTCTTCGGTAGAATTAAACCATTTGGCGAAGAGATTGGAGTCAAATGTTTGTCATTTTCTTTGTCCAGAATTTCTATTTCTTCTTCGTTTTGTTCCAATTGTTCACTAATTTTGTCTGCATTTGTAATATCTAAAGGAAGAGACGCCACTTGTTTGAAAGCATTCATAGTAGTAGTAGTAGTGGTAGTAGTGATAGTAGTCTTGCTTTCATCGGTCTCTATATCAATGGGTTTGAATGATCCGCACTCATCGACATTAAACTCATCGTTATTACCGTTTGCGCACAGATTTTTCAGAATCGGGAAAAGAATGGGACCTTTGAATGTGATCTTAGTGTTGGGTCGACTCAAATGTGGCAAATACTCGGGGAGTATCTCAATGGGGACACGACTGTTGACTAGATCTGTAGCACACTTAAGCACCGGTTGTGTTGTGGTTGTCATGTGTGGCGTTAAGTCACCACATCTGACACTCATAGGAATGCTATGTTGGGACAGATAGTTCTCGATTACTGTCGCACCCGAATGCAGCACCGGTTGGATCACTGTATGTGATGAGGATATAGATGGCAAAGAAGCTATGGGTGCGCCCACCGATGCTTCTAATGCATGATTTGACTTAGTTGTTAGTAAAGGACTGGCCGTCCCCTGTGTCGACTGAACAACTGATATCCTTCGCACAGAATGATCTTCTGTTAAGAATTTAAATTAAAATCATTTATTAATTTTGAGTTAATTTTGAGTTCTTTTAATATTTTTTGATTATTTTGTGAATAAATTCTCAGAAATTTGAGGAAAGGGTTCAAAGTATAAGACAATTAAGTTCTGATAAGTTTTTAAAGTTGTTGTGGTTGTTATGGTTGTGCCCATTAGTAATCAAATCAATGTATTCACAGCTAAATAATTACATTCACTCAATGCGTGAATTTACAGTCAGGTCTGCAGTGATGTCAATCAAGGACATCATTTTGAGGTTGTCTTTACTTATTTACAATAATTGCAAAACACATTTTAGAGGTGGGATTCGCTTAATTAAAACTAACAAAACTATTTCGCTAAACATTAGAATCGAATTTTGAACATTTTGATCAATGATCAGCATAATAATGCTAACAGTGCTAATAATGGTAATATAGGCAATACTAGTGATATTATCGACAATTTAAATTGTGAGCACAAATTACTGAACCTACAACTGAAAGGACGTCATAAGGGATGTGGTATACCTATACATTTCATTGACTATACAGCTCTGGAATTTCCCAATTAATGATTCACAGGCTTTGGAAATGACTGACGAAAAGGAAAATAAGAGAATAATTTGATCCAAAAATTGATAGAAAGCCAGAGATTATGTATTTAGAGAGGAGAGGGAGAGATGTTTGTCTCTAAATTACATTTAATTTAATAACTATTAAAACCCTTCACTTATTGAAGACATCGAGAGATCAGAAGTACTAAAGATTTAAGTAATTTTAGAAACGATTTAATGTGAAACGAGTCAGAGTCAGAGCCATTGAAAGCCACACATTACACAACTGTTGGTTTATTACTGAAAAAGTTGGTCGACCTCTATATTTAGGACTCGTTGTGGGATATCCTTCGCTGCAAAACCAGTACTAAGAAATGTTTTCCAAAGTCTATTACGCAATATATTGTAAACACAATATATGTGTCAGACTTTTCGTTAGTCAAATGTTAGTTATTTTTCCACTAATTCAGGAGTTGGAGAGTTGGCTGACATTTCGTTATAAACAAACTCAGTATTTGAAACCACTTTAGAATTGCTTTTCTCACAAATAATAACCAATTTTCTCAATAATAGTAATAATAAACGAATTCTATATAAATCTATGGAATAACACGAATAGCAACACTTTAATCAAGAGATTAAACAAAAGATACATTACTTTCAAAGAAAATACTCAATAAGTTATTGACAGCATTTGATGCAATCGCTGCAAAAATAGGTACAGATGTATACCTAAATTACCCAACAGTTACTTCTTCTTCGAGGAAAGCCATAACAAATCCCAAATTGGGAATTCATTAACGAGAACTTTATTTGGGGAAAACTCCGAAGCATGTGTTCAAATTGTCTTCAAATTCATTCAAATTTGGAAAACTATTGTGAAAACCAATTGAGTTAACATTTATAGTAAAATAATTTGAATATTATTTCAATTTTTACTAAATTTTAATTCGTTTAGAATTTTAAAACTAGAGTTACCTCTAACTAACCCTAACTCTAATAAACTTATAATTCTTTACGCCTAAAGCTTTCGATGAAATCATTTAATAAAAGAATTTTAAGATATTTTTTTTAATTTGCTCTAAAAATGTGTTCAAAAAATTCCTTTTATATATAAATTTTTGATAATTAATCAATTATTTACATTTCTCAGTTCAAACCCTTATTTCCTAAAAAGTGGAAAATCTTTGATTTAGTTTTAAAGAACAAACAAATACTACAAAAACAAATCGGAACTCTTATTAACGACAATTAACCAAATGTTTATCGGTTTGAGTGCATTAGGCCTTCAAAAAAAAAAGATGAAAAATCATCCAAATTTCGTCTCAGATTACGGACTAAAATGTAAAGTAAGGCAAAAACATATAAAGAAAAAGAAGTTAAAGATATTTTCGTTTAAGATTGAGATCTAAAGAAAAATTGTTGACTAATAGTAAGAACAAAAGTATTGCACAAAACTCTCCTCATTTCAGATTAGGGTTTAAATAGGAGTGAAAAACATGAAAATACACTTCAATTAAAACAAGAAATGATTAAAATAGACATTTTGTTAACAAACAGTCGAACAAAAACATTCAATAAATAGGTTTGATTTCAATGACACCATATTTAATGACATTTTGTTTGTTTATTGTTTTCTCTAATGTTAAGCCATTTAACATCAAATCACAGAAAATGACAAACAATTTGTTTAAAAAACATTTACAGCGAAAGAACTCAAAATGACTCAATACTAGAACAGATTGAGGGACAGGTATTCTGTGGACATTAGAAGAGAAAACGTTTAAAATATCAATTGAATAGCTTTTGAGGAAAAAAAAGTGAAAACTTGTTCAAAAGCAATGAAAAGGTGTCCCACTCTGTGACAGACTCTTTGGTCACAAAAGAGTTGGTGCGAGAGAACCAAGAAATGGTTGAATATCTCATCTCTGAATAGTGAAAAGAGTTAAGAACAAACTAAGAGGTAAATCCTCTATTTAGGGTTGAAGTAACTGTACTCTGGATATCGGACTTTGGTTTGTACTGTAGTATAGAGTATTGGGTAATATAAGAGCCGGAAAATGCTGTCAATTATTGTTAATCAGTTTTTCTCTCTTTTCTCTCTCATTCACTCATTTGGCACATGACTGACATAGGATAGAGTCTGTGGTTTGGAATCATGTGATTCACTAGCTTTCGTACTTCTCGACGTATTTCTCCGAAGTTGTAATTTTCCACAATTCAGAGTCACTTAACTCTGTACTCGTTATCAGAGGTACAGTCAATTCCAGTTTTATTTCACACAAAAACCCAATCATTTATTTGAGACAATAATCGAATCTAATTTTCCAATGATTAGAGGGACGGCATGTGATTCAAACAGTATATCACAAAATATAAATAAAAGTAACCTTTGATACGAATTGTGGGCAAACATTTGTTGGAAATTCAATTTGCAAATCATTTACCAATAAATGACTCAAATTATGAGATAATAATAATAATGAAGACATTAATGATTAATACTTCAAAAGATATTAAAATCAAATAATAATTCAAAAATTGTTTCAAACTTTTTAAGAGATATTAAACGAAAAAAATTTGCAAAACATTGAAATAATTATCTCAAAGATATCTTGAATTAGAATTTGTGGTCAAAATGGGAAACAATGGCTTAGAATTGTTGACAAATTAGAGGATAAAATATATACAAATCAAAGACTAACCGATTATTTGCACTTCAGATGAGTTGGCATTCGATCGGAAGACGGGTTCAGATATTTTTCGTTTCTTGAGAGGAGGGCCTTCATTGGGGGCTAACAATTGCTGTTTAAGTATGTTTCCGACAGGAGGTGTCGGTCCCGTAGAAGAAAGTTTTTGTTGAGATTGAGTCTGTCTGTGATGTGTGTATTGTTTGGCAGTATTGGGCCCATAGCCGGGTCGGGCCATTACAGACACTTTTCGTTGAACCATATCTTCCATTTTGTGTTTAGAGGGCCGACAGTTGGACATATCGTCGTTACCTTTACAGTAATGAATTTGATGGACTTCCAGATTCTCTTTATTTCTGAAGGCAATGTTGCAAACAGTGCAGACATACACCAACATTGAGGACTCCTGTTCGGGCACCGGTTCAGACGACTGTCCCTCTATTCGGCTCTTTTTGCGTCCGTCGTCTCTAGACTTGAGCAACAAATCCTTGATTATAGAGCCCTCAGGATTCTGTGGATGAGTTCCCGGCGATGGACTCGTCTTGTCTGGCGGTGGCGTCACTTGAATTGCAGGCGTTTTTGTTGTCAACAAATTGCGAACAATTGAATCACTGGAGAAGTGTTCGTCAGTCAGACTATTAGTGGTCTTAAAGTTATAAATATTATTAGTTTTCAATTCATTACAACTATTAGTAGTAATAATAGTATTATTATTATTAATATTAATCGTATTATTCGTGTTATTATTGGTGTCCTTTGCATTGATAATCACAGACTGTTGTTGAGAGCTCTCATGAGAACTGAAATCTGATATTTTGCGGACCGGCGGAGATGTTTGAGGGGATGCCCTCCCCAGTAGAGCCGACTGCAGTTTAGACAGCGGCTGATTGCTGTGCACTTCAGAGTAGCGCCTTTGACCTCCACTTGTCTCAGTTGGAGACGTGTTATGACTCGATTGCACCGAAATCCCATTCATTGAAAGGTTCGGCAAAACAGACGTCGAATTTCTTGAAATATATCGTTTAGACCACAACGGGTCCAAAGTCTCGACAATCGCTGCATTTTCTGAAATTATTTTACTGATGTGTTGTTCCAAGATTTGGGCGTTAGGTTTGGCCAGCGATGACTTTTTCGGCGGTGACGCTAAAGGCCTGTCCCTATGCAGTGGTGGCGGCGGCGGTGGTGGTGGAGGGGGTGCTATAATTGAGCTGAGACCGGAAGGCGCGACAAATACTGATTGCTTTCGCTGCGGAACAGTTTGTGGCACATATTTCGATGGCATCGACCGCTCAGCCATCGGTATATTGCAGTGAATATTGTCTATTGATAGCGGCGTTACAGACATTGTCTTTAAACCATATTTAAAATCATTTTTCGGGGGAACATAACCAGTGATATGGAAATCACTTTTGGCACAAGACTTTCAACAGATAACAACTTGTGATCAACACTTGTGGTCACAATTGGCCACTATTATGATCCCATTCGTCACTTATTTGCCATTGTATTAGTCGTCTGAGACATCAAAACTGGTAATAAAGGATCAGTTGTTTGAGAAGTTGTTTAAAACTCATGAATTCAGAGATCAATTGATAGACTAATCGTCGACAAAGTTTTGTCCGAACATTAAAAACATTTATTTATTATTGAATTAAACAATAATTTTGATGAAAACAAACAAAATTTAAGTGAAAATTAAACTCAAATAATAATTGAATAAAATTGAGGACAAAATAATAATAAGAAATCGATTATTAGAAATCAAAATATTTCTTAACATCTCTTTACGCGTCTGAGAGTAGAGTTGAGTACAAAATAAACATTATTTGTCAGTCGTTTTGGATTGCATTCAATACCATTGACTATACATTGGACTAACATTAGACCGATATTAGCACTACAGGCATAACAGGCATAACATGGCGTTGTGACGACGCCAACACTACATTTAACCTTCAACCAAATGAGGCCAACCGTCCCTCTCTGCGCCATCTCCCGGCACCTCATTCACAGTATCGATCGTTCAATGTCACCGACACCAACCAAGAGATGAGGCTCCAGTTCCACTTTTATGCCTACTTTTACACTACAGAATATTCTGGTACCTCTTTCTATACTTTTGGACTAACTCTCTCCCATTACTCTCGAATTACTGTCAACTTATGAGTGCAGTCAATGATTGAAGACATACACAAATACCCGATATATCGAATATAAATCTATTTTTCGACATTATTTCGACAAAAATGATTTCAGTATTGATTAGAATTACTTAATAATTGTATGTCTTTAACATCAAAGTTAAGAACAGTATTACCATCGATGACGTTATGCAAAATCATTTCATTAGAAAAACAACTTTTCAATGAAAAACTATTTAATCTTTTTTTTGTTATTTTTATTATTATTATTCAAAATTGTTTTTCAGTAATGAATTGAATTGAATTGAATGTGGAGTTTGTGTTGTCCTTCAAAATCAGTAAAAAGTGCTTTCATTTAGTATACGTCTAATACTTGTATCGATTGACCTGACTTTCAATATTACTTTTTGTAATATAATATTCGTGTTTATAATTGAATGTTTTAATTAATTTTGTCTGCAATTCAACAGTGGAACTCTCCATAGACACATCCAGCTTAATTTCAGATTAATTTGGGAATAATTTGAGCGCAATTTGAGCACAATTTGAGCATGATCAATAATTATAGTCGACTATTTGCTTATTTGTGACATTCGACAAAAATAGACTCTTTTATACCATTTATGCGTTGGTTTGAAATAACTCTTTAGATCTCAACATTTTTGCCTATTTTTTTTAATTACCACTCATTAATTAATTGTGTTAGAGCACTGTGTTAGGCACAATAAAACACGTTTTACCGTTGATAGAAATACTATTTGCTAATAGAATGTATGTGGAAGGTCACTGTTTTTAGGGATTTTTCTTTGAGAATATGATAATCACTGTTCAGATCATTTAACTCTTTCAAATGAATATAATATTGGAAATGAGTCTTCATTTTTGTCAAAAAATAGCTCATAATATAAATATTAATTTTAAAGTAGATCATCCCCAGTATGCCCATTATGTCGACCACTTCATTATTTGTGCATTACTTCCCTTATATCTACTTTTGAATGAATAAAATAAATTGAATTAAAACCAATAAAAGAGAAACGACTTTAACATAGGTTTAAATGTATTACTCAATCGGCACTGAAATTACGTGACTATTCATTGAGTATATAATTATGTAATATCTCTTTCGCTCACAGTTTGAGAAATATTGCAAAAATCTTTGCCCTTAATATTGAGATAAAATGCGATAAAAAAGATCGGAAAATTTGTGAGGTGTGTGCCCAAGGGCTGAACGGCTTGGGAAAGCGTATTATGCAATATGAATACCTTGAGCCTCATATTTCGAAAAACTCCTACAATTGGTACTCAACTTGTTATCCTTCACATACAGTCAAAGACACGGTTTAAGAGGACAGTAAATCATTGAATCTAATCGATGCAATCATACAATCTATGCTTTAATAAACATCTAAATTTATAAATGAGCAAGGTGATATTGGACTGGCTTTTCTATCAAATTCAATTCGAGGTGAAATTACTTAAGGGTTTCCACATTCGATGTATTATGCATTGAGTGATGCAATGGTCTTAACAGTTGCCATATAACAAATTATGCCACAATCACTTCAAACACTTTAATTGAAACACTAATAATATTAATAATAAGACCTCAAGAGTTGGTTCTAAAAACGACTTTTTTATATAATTCTCTTTAATTCTCTGTTCATTACTTTTATTCTAATTTCAAGTTATTTCTCAAAACCTTTATTTAAAAAAAACTCATAATAAACAAATCTTTTTCTTCTTTTATTCTCTTGAAATACGATCCGTTTCTAACTTACAAATCAAGTCCAGAATCTGGGCTCCAGAGACTGGTTGTTAGATCAAGAAAATTAGTTTTTGGATACATCTCATCTTTTGGCCCATATATTAATTTAGAAACAATTAATTGTTGACAGAAACACAAATTTTGACTCAATTTAGACGACATTTTGCTTAAAGTATTGCCAATAAATATCCAAAGAGAAAGTTAAAAATCATGTCTCCTCCCTCTCCAAATACTGTTGGATTCTAACAAATTTAATTATTATTGAATTTAGAGATTGCTTTAATATTGTGCCTAATTTTAATAGACTTGGATGATAATTTACTCGAAAATCTATAATTAATTTTGTAGATACTTAATTTTACTTTAGCTTTAGTAAAATATAATTACTTTATAGAATAATAATATTATATAATACAAAACTCTAGTAATTTTTGTGAATAGATTTTCATTATTTCCAAGAAATGAAAGCAAAAATAATGTCACATCCATTGACTCTCTTATTATTATTTGATATTTGAGTTCTGTTTAGAATTTTCATTAAAGTTATGTACCTTTTGTGAGAAGACGATAAAGGAATTGAATAAATGGGATCCTTTGGAAGTGCTCTTTCATGTATTAAGTCAAATGAGCCATTAGTAATGAGGACGAAGATGACCAACAATAGCAATGAAGGTAAACCTTTATCAAGTTTATCGATTATTTTGCCTCCAGTCTGCTATCATTAGTGGATAGGACGGTGTTTTCCTCTGTTTTGGTTATCATAAGTGATGGCCAAAGGGAATGATTATTTAGTTGTGCCAAAGTGAAGACCCACCATATCTCAAATGCAGTAACAATCTATAGATTCTATATAATTGTAAAGAGTTGTCTACTGTTTGTAAAATAAATAGAAACCAATAGAAGTGTGAGAAACCAATGGTAAACACATAACGCCTTTAGTTTGTAAGAGAATTAGATTTGGAATAAATGTAATACAAAAACATAAGATTACTCTCAATATTGGATTACAGCTGAGAAGGCTCTGAGGGGTCCACAAATTGAAAGCAAATAAAACCATTATTTTATTAAATCAACGCTTCTTTAGTTGAGGACAACATAGTATTAGTCATCCTTTTATAGTTTGGTTAATATCAGAAATTAAAATCTCTGGGATATAGGGAGGAATTCTTGTCAATTTCTTTTGGGAATTTCCAGCAAAGTTAAATGGTTCTCAGAAGCTGGAAATTTGATAAAATGGCGGATTACAGAGAAAATTGTCATCTTGCTTTCAATGACCATTTTGATAAAGCCACTTTTTTCTTTATTTGTGCCTTAGTTTTGTTTTGGCAAATGCTAGGGGCCATTGAGTGGCCATTCTTTTGTCAAAATCACCATTCTGGCAGTATTTCGAAAAATGGCAATTTGACAATCCCTGATTTTGGCAAACATTAATTATATTTACACCATTCTTGTCTAAGAGATAATATTTTTCGATACATACCCTAAGCTTGAATATTTTCATTTTTCTGAAAAGGCACAAATAATATAGTTTTTTTTCAATGAGAAAAAGGTGATTTTCATTACCTTTGTTCCTCAAGCCTTTGAAAATTTAAATTTAGATTATGTTATTGACTATATTTTAGAATGATAGATACAAATAATGATCACTTTGGAAGACTTTAAATCCGCTTTAAATCCAATTCTGACAAAATATGAAGTATTTGTTAATATTTTTCTATTAATAGAGTATTGAATAATAAAGAAAAAGTCGATTTGATTTTCAAGTCGTTATGTATATCAAAGTTAAGCCATACAGTTAAAGAAGAGTACCCGAGGCTAAAATCATTTCTATTTTCAACAAAACCTCACACTTCATGACAAATGAGTGTATAGTTAGTGATAAACTAAATTGATTTCATCTCAAATGTGATGCCAACAAAATATTCTCATTAATGCTCCAGTTTTAGCCCTCTATTAATTTGAAACATTACAGTCGTCTGTATTGGAAATGTTTCTCTAATCTTAACATGGCTCAATTGTTAGTTAAAGCCTTTCGTGAATGATAAAATTGAGTAATTAATCACCAAGGCACACAAAGGAATGTATTATTGAACACAAAAACTCTTTATGTTGAGAATTATGGCTTAATTTTCGAGTCATTTTGACAATTCACCCAAAAAGAGTTGAATCAATTTAAGCTGAATTCTGTTGAAAAGTAAAATCCAATAATACTTTCCTTTGTTATGATCACAAATTAGAAAGACCCGGATATATTTCAAGTATTTCTCTAGAAAGTGCTGTCAAAACGTGTTTTTACAGCTTTTGTTTCAAATATTTTTTTCCGACAAACTTTTGACATCTTCTGTGAAATATTCAAATATTTTATTGTTTTTGTTGACTTTTTTTCAATGACAGCAATGATTGACACAAACTCTAACCTTATTTCAAAATTAATATTTTCTCAACGAAAGGGAATTCATATTTTTGATAATAATGAAAGTCATAGCAAACTCTTAACTTTGTTATTAAATCGATATTTGACTCAATGATGATCTTATCTCAAATATATCGATCGTTAAGACTCTTGAATCAAGTTTTGATGAAACTCTGGTTAAGAAATAAATGAGTGATTCCTTCAAAAAAATATCTGATTTTACAGATTTATGATCAAAAAGTGAAGAATATGAAGACATTAATAATAGTCTTTTGAATTTTTCTAATAATTACTTTACTGATCGTAAAAAAGCTTTTAGTCGTTCTCTGCTCCTTCGTTATTGAATGAGATTTTTCTAGTGCAGTTTAGCTAGATGAAAATAAATTGTTTCTAGTTAATATTTCCCTTATTTTATTATATAAATTGATAAATATTCATAAAAACGCAAACTTTCTGTTAGGAAATTCTTTGAATATTTCCCTCATATAAACTACTATTTCAAATTAATTTCTAGTTTTAACATGGTAAATAATAATATAAAAGTTTTTAATTTTATAATTATAATGAATTGAATTTATTAATTTCAAAATTTCAAAATAAAAGTGTTTATCATTGAAATTGAATTGAATTTAGGTTTTCATAAAAATTGAGTACAAAATGATTCATTAATTTTAAGAAATTTATATTTATTCCTCGAATTACTATTAAACCAAAGAAAATGAATTTTAATAAAATTAATAAGAATTTCAAGAAGAGAGGGGAGGGTAGGGGAGGAAAGGGGATACAAGGATATTAATTTATTTTGTAAGTTTAATTATTAGTCTAATTTTGTTTAAAAATATAATATATTATATTTCAATTTCATTAAAAATGATTTGATTTTAGAAAAAAAGTCTTAAGACTTGAAATCAAATGGGAAATACATTTTTGATGTCTCATTAATTATTCACAATAATTAGATTAATGTAATCCAATTTATTTTTAATTTACTTTAAAGAAATACTAATTTGTGTTTAGCTATTGATATATTGCTTTACAATAATAATTAAAAAGAAGTTCAGCACTCATTTCATTTGTGAACAAGATTTTAGTTTTATCTCATTTTCAATGATTGTATGATTTGATGTAATTTTATATTTTCTGATTATTTATGTGATCTTTTGAGACATACAATCATTCATTTCTTAAGCTCAAAGATCCTACAGATCATTGATTGAAGAAGAAGTGGTCTGCTTTCAGACATATATGATCTCATATTTCTCTCTCTTCTTCTGATTATGTTTTATATCGAAGTTTTATATATATATTGAGGACTGGCTTAAGATTTTTGTGACTCAATTCACTGCTAAAATCAATTGATTGCAAAAAAATTAGTCAATTATCCATAATTTCTTATAAAATTTGGAACGATTTTTCAAGTTAGGTTCAGTACTACAATTTACATTTACATATTACGAATACATTAATCTAGTAAGAAGAGGACTCTTGTTTTAGGATTTACTAAGGAATAACTAAAGTCTACTAAAAAATGTTATCATTTTTGCAATAAAATAATTAAGAATTCATTTCAATATATAATTTCAAACAAGAGTTCAACAATTCTTTTAAAAATAATTATTATTTTAATAAAATGATAGAACAGAATAGATTTAAATTGAAATAATCTTTTATGAATTTAATTTGAATTTTCAAGAAATTGTTTCAAAAAGATTTCTTTAATAATAAAGTTAGATTAGAATAAAACTGTGAATAATATAATCCCTTATTTTCTTTTAAAATCATTGGTAGAGAAAAGAAACTAAAAATAATCCGAAGTAGAGTTAAATCGGAGGATAGAATCTGAGGAATATAACAATTGTTAGACAATTGAATACAAGACTAGAATTCCATAGAATTAATCAAAGCCTCACTAATGAACTCAAATGAACTAAATCTGAAAAATCCTATTTTGCAATAAGTTTTAACTCAAATACAACAGTTTCCATGAATGGCAGTTATTTTGCAATTAGTACTCACCCTTTACCTTTATGGCTACTTGTTATGCTAAAGTGATCTTGCTTTTCAATTTGTTTCAACTGCTCAGTTCCCCCTTTGAAACCAATTTGCATTAATTGTATTAAAGTCAATTTCACAAATTATTTAATTTTTCAATAAATTTTATAATTTGATATTCTTTTAATCAATTAAATTAAATTCATTATTCAAAATGATGAGTAAACAATTAGACAAGATCAAAGTAATTTAATTGGTCCTCATTTGAATGTACACCATATTATACTTTTAAAATAATACAAGAATTGGAATACAGAATAAAAACTGTGGAAGATATTAATGCAAATTGAGATGATTCTGGTGGTTCTGACATTGTATCCATCGATAATCGATAATCTCTCTCCTGAATACTATTTACTAATTTAAAACAAATGACAATACTTTCAATTATCTCATTCTTTAACATTTGATCAAAAATATACAAATTTTATATAACTTTAAAACTGATTTATGAGAAACAAATGAACAACAAATGTAAATGAGTAACGAATTTACAACTTTGAAAAGGAGTACAGAATTATATGTCTATTAAATTGAAAGCGGGTTTTATCGAAAACTATAAACTCTGGAATAATTTGTGTGAAAACAACATTTGAATCAATATTTGAGTATTTGTTTAATCGATTTTAAGGGAAAGTAGAGATTTATTATAACCAGAAAAACACAAATTATATAATAAGTAGTGATTTGTTTACATATTTATAAACGCTTTACAAACGACTGCTTTCTTTAAAAATATTTTCAGACACTTAGAGGATGTGTTGTAATATATTACCACATTTTAAACTCTAATAACTCTTTTCAAATCAATAGTTCAAACATCTATTACATATCAAATGAAAGCTTACTTATTATTTTGATTACATTCTTTATATAACATTTAGCAGTTATTTTTGCTAATTTTTTAGCTTTTCAATTGAAAAGGTTATTTGAGAATTCTACGATTTGTCGTAACAGAGCGCTGAAAAAAATGAACATGCAAGCTTTGATATGGAAAAGGACTATGCGCATATTTTCCACGGCCCAGATAAAAAATGATCATTAAAATATGGCTGTCAATTGATTGCGAAGATGTCTGACCATCGTTTTGAAAATATATTAGACTCGAAAAGAGTCAAATTTTAATCATAATTAAGTAAAACCCTTTTGTAGTAATATTTGACTTCATATCCTGTAATCTTATTTGTCGTTGGATTCGAGATCAGAAGTAATTAGAGTTGAGTCGCTTCTTGTATATTATCATCGAGTGTTTCGCACCGAACTCTTCCTTTGCTGTCACAGTCGACAATAAGAGTGGCGCCATAGTTACACGACTGTAGCTTCAGATGACGGTTTAGGCTGTTTCGAAGGGCAGCACTCTTTCTATAGCTTGTGATCACCAAAATCAGGAATATCACGATGTAAATGACCAAAACAACCTATCCGTTCAAAATTCAATTATGAAAACGAAATTATGTAATCAATTATATATAAGGATAATGGTTTAAAAAGATCAATTATAGCATTCATTCATTCAAATATAATACGTAAGTTAATAAAATGATCTTTTTAAACCATAGTCTTTATAAAACTTATCATGTACATTTTTTTAAAAACTATCTATTTGTATGAGTTTTTTCATTTCCTTGTTTGCAATCCTTCCTTATTAACCGAGACATACAGTTCAATGTAATGTTATGTTATGTATAGTTATCAGTTTAATTAATTGGTATCTCTTATCTTAATTGTAATAAAATAATTGTATCATCGGATTAATTTTCAGCCATTGATTCGGAATAATAGCTATTTTTGTGAGTCTTTTCACTTGGAATTCAAATAAAAGTCATATTTATTATACGATTTACCAAAATAATAAAAACAGTCTTTCCCAATGGAGGGGCATTTTCAGGAATCCTTTGACCCCCTCTTAGACTTTGAAAATTCTAACATTACAGCAATGGAACAAAATGGCTAATTTTAAAAAATGGTCTACTAATCCCCCTTAGAATGGACAGCCTTGGGAATGCCTGAACTAAAGTCTTGAAAGCAATTCGTTTTTTTCATTTGAAGCCTAAATCTGTTACAAACGGAATGCCTTTCAATGTCTTCCAATTCAGTTATTCAATGCATAAGAATCAGAGGGAAAAAGTTCAAATGTTGTCATTATTTTGTTTACTACAGTCTATTATTTGACAAGTGTTACATTTAAACAAATACTCCCATGGTAATTCATTCTATTTTCATATTACATTGCATTAGAAATCCTAATATGATGTTTGCCATATCTAAAGGTAAAACTGCCCATACAGATGTAGATCCTTTATCGTTTTATACCTTTTGTAGATCTCTTTAATATTTTTGTTTTGACAAAATTCTGGTTTAATTTAATCAAAATATCATACAAAACATAAATACATGTATTCTGAGAATAAGGTGACTCATGAAATGGCTAAACTTATGGAAGAGGAATATTGCTAAAGGAAGTCTTTATAGGTCTTCCAGTCTATATCAAAAGTTTGAAGAATATTCTGGCAAAAGTAGTTAATATGAGAGTAATTTGAAACTTACAAAAAATCGTAGGTTTTGATTGCTTTTTATTTGAAATTTCCATAGTGTTTAGTAAGGAGTTTAACATTGAAACTTTGAGTTATTAAGGTTAACTTGCAAATATTTGTAGACTCCTCTCTGAATACTATCAAAATAACAATTAAAAAGCAAATTTTCAATCAAAATCATAGGCAATTGGTTTGTATTGTATTGTAGACTACATTAAATCCAATTATATTATAACCAAAATTATTGTGAAGTAAACTCTTTTTAAATATAAAACCTTTTTATATATTAAATGAGTGGCGAATCCAATATATGGAAGAAAAGTATTACTATTAGACAAATATATGGCTCGAAGTCGTTCTCGTGATTCCATTCTCAAGTGTATTGACTGTTCGGCACTCGATTTCATCTCATCAAACACTCAGACATATATTTCTTGAGATAAGAGCTCTGAAAGCCTAATAATAATAATGTATATAAAAAAGTGATATATAATTGCATTCCATTTGATTACTCATTAAAATAAAGCAGAACCTAATCGATCAGAGTTAATGAATTCTCCATCATTTGCTAACTTTTTCAATCGTCTTAAGGTTTTGACTTTCAGTTGATTAGAAACATGGAGAATATTAATAAAAATATGGAATTTCCATCCAATTATAAAAGTTTTTACTGTTTCTTAGCCCTTATCTAAAGAAAAGTATGGCTCAGTGTTTAAGTCAATGAAATAAAGTGCGGAACAGTCAGTCAGTCAGTCAGTCAATACACTTGAGAACAGATTCGGCAAAAACGACTTCAAGTAATATATATTGGTTTGGATTCTGTGTTACTTTCTTTGATTTGAAAAATAAGTCTTTGATTTTTATATACATTGTTTTTGTGATGAATTGGAAATTGATTCGTTTCAGAAGTACTAACCGTTACGTAAATTATAGCGTCTGTTGATTGTGAAGAGAACACTACTTCCACTGTTTTACCATCATTTTGGTCAACGGGAGTTACGTCATACCGGAGACCTATCGGTAGAATCCGGCACAGAATAGATGAGGCCCTGTTATACAACAACAATAGATATTTCATTAATCAGGTCAACACAGAATAGGCTTAAATGATTAGTTCGGTCTTTATTTAACGGACAAAAGAAAAGATCAAACGAACAAAAGTTTAATGAATTGAAATCAAATGTACACAAATGTATACCCTTTTTATTTGTTTACCATTTTTTTCAATAAGTTTTGGGAAAATAATTATCAAAATTCAGGACAAGAAGACTAAACTCAGAGTTAAGATGAAAGTATATAATCATTGAACTATAGATCGGATCAATTTTCTCGAAGAGTAACTGAAAGTAAGTATCGGTTTGCGTGACAATACTGTATCACATAATAAAGGCTGACATGAAGTTATTCAAAGACCCAAATATATCATTGGATCATCATTTTCTATCAATATTATATAAAAGACATTGATAAAATTAAATTAAACATTTAATAAAATATTTATTGCCTCAAATTTGATAAAAATTTGATGCTTTGCTTTAATTGATTTGATTACTTATTTTATTAAAGCATTTGATCATTAATTAACTAAAATATTTTTTATCGAATGTCTTCTTCTTTATTAAAAAGTTAAACACAAATATGTTTTTTATTTTCAAATATGAGTCAATTTATTGAAAGTAAATATTGTATTATTTGAGTTATTTTGTACTCTTTATTATCAAATAATTTAATACTAAATAAACAATTATTTTGTCCAATAATTGTGTTTTTTAACGCAAACGGGAATTTTGATGACATTTTCACATGAATGCTATTTTGTGCGATACTTAAAGACCATAAGTCATCTCAACCTTAAGGAATCAACATTCAGTAAATGAAGAGTTTTCTTAAATAACTGGTACCATCAACATTATCATTATTTTGCTCAAATGAATCAAATTATTTTAGGTACCCAACAGTAGTCAACACTCTTTTGCTAAATCTTAATAATAGTCTTTTAGTTGTAATTTTATTGATGAAAACATTCATATCATATACGGAATCAGTAAATCAAAAGAAACGCTTTTGAAATGTAACGGTAGAGCCTTTGGACAGATTGGACAGTCGTAAGGCTATCTCTAGGGAGAGTGTTATGGCAACTGTCTATTCAATACTCTATTGTGTCTAAAATTAGTTCTTTTACCGACGAATAAATGAAATACTAATATAGTCTCACAATTGAAATGAAAATTAAAGTTAACATAAAAGTAGAAAATTTTTTCAAAATTTTTTGATATCCAATTAAAACTAATGAGAAGACACAACATTATTATCTGTCTCTACAATATTATATAAGAATAATGTTTTATAAAAATAACTAGATACAATTAAGCTCAAACTTATTTGGAAGAAAAATGAAGATAATATTGTATTTCGTGTTTTCACTAAAATATAAAGTTAAAAGTTATAAACAAAATGTAATTACAATAAAAAGTAATTCTATTTTCGTATTTAATAATAAATTTTTATTAAACACAACGACAATAAGGCCGTAAAGTCCAAGTCCTACGTATTTCACCCACTTTCAAAAATTCAAAGTGAGTTAAATGGTTTTCTGACTAATTTTATAGGTTGTGAAAAGCTTAATATGGTGATGGTGAACAATCTTGTCCACTATAGTATCTTTAGTGTAAATTTAAAATTGTATTAATATAATTAATTTTTTATGTCCTCATATTATATATTCCGCAAACTCTAGAAGCGCTGATATTCTATTTAAAGTCAAAATCTACTCAACAAAAGAGATTGAAAGTGTAGTATATGTTGAAAGGATCACCATAGTATCCACACCACTCATTATTTTAGGAGATTTGATATATTATAGATACTGTAGAAGACTTTCAAAATATTACAGTAAAGTTAAAGTATAGTTGAAACAAATATTCGAAGAGATTTATAAGAATTGAAATGTATTTGTGACACCAAATATCAATTGTTGATAAGAAATATGGGATATAACAACACATATAACAAACTCTTCTCTATTATTAGTGATTTATATTCTGTGAACGATTACTACTCAACGACTGGACCCTAATTCTAGAGTTGTATAACAATTGCAACCAATAAAACGAATTCAAAATTACTTGATATCAACGAAACAAATAATACAGACAAGAGTTTTATTGTTTTACTCAAAGAAGTGAAGTTTGAAAAACAAAATCAAAACAAATAGATAATGCCGTTTACAAAATGCTTAGTCGTATTCAAACATTATCCGGATTTATATATGTAACCATGATACAAACTTAGATTTAAAATTCGAAAGAATGCTTTTTTAATACTGTATGTGTTCTATACTCCATCTGTCAAATGTTTTGATTTTATCTGCAAAATGTTAATCTTCTTAAATAAACTGGTTTTAATAATTATTGGAAATAATTATTTGGCGATTGATTGATAATTACTGATTAAAAACCGTTAGGTCTTTTGTTTTACTGTAGTTTTTCTACTTCTTTATCAACTCTACAAATTGTTTCTTATAAAACATTAAAGTTAAAGAAAAAGAAAATTTTTTTTAAGAAAACTGAAAACAAACAATTGATCACTTGCTTCAGATTGTGATTCGTTGAAAATTTAGAGTTCAAATGATCTTAATGCCTAATCCACCATGCTTATTTTCAAAGAATAAGTTAATTGAAGCAATGAATAGAGAATTCATGAAAGAAATACTTCTCTGTCTCTATGATTGAGTGGATTTCCATTTGAAAAACAGAATAATTTCTCAATATTTGGAAACAAAATTAACATAAAATTTAAATTTTTATTTCTTTCAAAGAATTTTAAACATTTGTTGCTCTCATAATGTTTTCAAAATTTATTAAAATTAAATTTGTTTTATATGTCACCAATCCTTTGACAAATTCATGAAATTCTTGAAAAATGAGGCCTAAATTTTATTCTACCCTATATAATTATTATTATTCTAAACTTTAGAATTTCTAAAGTATATTGTATGATGTGTTTTTCAAATTCTCATTTTTATATTCAAATATGTTATCCTGCAGTTCATTGAAAGACATAAATATATTATAATTGAACGGAAGTGAGTTTAATCATTAAAGCTCTTCTTTATCATTTGTTTTGTTTAAAACTATTAATGAATTCTTTAACAATATTTCCGATTCATCTTTAGTTACGAAAAGTACTTGATTTGTATGAAATCGTTAACATAATTAATGTTAAACTCTCACAACTGTCAGAGTTTTCAAATCGAGTAATTTTAGGCCCGTCCTCAAGTGGAACATCCTTATCTTAAATGCTTTTTTTTTCATAAATATCTATACCTTTGAGGGAAATTAGACTTAGATTAGTCTTTTAAATGACATAAAATTTCCTTTTTTCCATCATTTATAATCATAAAGTTGTATGAATTGCAAGAATTTAAATATAATTTTTATGTAAATTTGAATTAGTTTGTGCCGTTTTTGAGAAAATGGATTCAATATTAATTGTATTGAATGTCAAAACTCTACAAATTCTGAGATAAAAATGGAATTTCAGAGTTTGTAGTGATTTAAAGGATTTGATAGAAATAATAGTTTGCATTCATTTCATCAAAAAGAAGAATAAATTTTTATCGAATACTATATTTGCGATAAGAAAATACATGAAAGCATTTACAATCAGTCAGACTCTAAAACAGTAATGTGCAAGATCCTCATATCTTGTAAATGTTCACACATTAAATAAATTGAATTCATAAAAGTGATGTCAAATTAATTATTAAAAGTGAAGGCTGAGTGAAAGGTGTATTCACTTCCAAATATTGTTGTTTTCTGTTTTCCTTAGAAAACATACGAATTCTTCGAAACTCAGGTTTTGTTTGCTTTTTGTTTGTATTTTATCGAATGAAAACTAATTCAGTAATTACTCTTTGTTTGATTGTTCAGAACCTATATATTGATCACAGATCAGGGTTGTTCATCAAGGTCCAACACCAAAATAGGGTATAAACTAGTCTTTCGAAATATCTAACAAAAGCCTAAACTCATTCATAAAAGAAAATGTTTTGTTTTTTACCAACAATTTTCTGGACACTACTTTCCCATAGGCTTAAGGCCAACTTACTTTTCAACAGGAAGAGATTATTTTTGGAATTTTGTGGAAATGCCAGCACTGGTGCGCCCATTATAAAAGTTCAGTCAAACAGAATATTCTGTATATAATTTTCTTAAAAGATTTATTCGAATCATTTCTTTCAAAAACATTAAAATATATTCAGTTTTTTATGCGTTCACACGAAAAATGAAACAAAAATCTTTAGAATTGAATTGATTTTGATTTTCTTTTTAGAAATTATATTCCCTTTGAATTCAAAATTTTGTTAACAAAATGTTTTCGATTTCTTTTAGAATAAAACTTTGAAAAATAAAACCATTTTTCGATCGATTATTAAAATTTTTTGATGAATTCAACTTTTCTTTCAAAAAGTGCTAACAAACCAATTGTTCAACAATTTATCGGAAAAATCATAAAAATTTAGTGCATTTTGTTTCACTACTATTTCAAAAAAGCCAGTAATGATGGCCTCCTCTTTTCATGTGCTAAAATATCAGTGGAAGGGTAAGTTTGAACCTTTTGGTAAAATATAAACTCTTTATAAAAAATGAAATAGAAAACGATTAAAAATACCAATTTCTAAGTGTAGTCACTTTAAATCACATATATTTTACAAGAAATTGAAATTAAAATAACAAATTTATCGGAAAACCCAACTAAATTAATGAAGCTTTCTAAACCGAAGGAGCTTTTAGAGAGGTTTTGGGACATCAGTTAATCAAAATGACTTGAATTTCGAGTAACGCATCGATTTTTGATGTAAATAACTTTAATAATAAAATATTAATAAACTATACACATAAGAATATAATATACTGTATGCAGGTATAAAGAATATGACCATTAAAATATAAACTCTAATATAATATTCTATCAAATAATACCTTTGATTATAAGAGATATAAACCAGAAGTGTATATAATTTTTGGAATCCAAATGAATAAAATATAAAATTCATTTAACATTATTAAGAATTTATAACTCAAACAACGAAAGAAATATATAAAACATTAATAAAAATTATATTAAATTCAATGTTTACAAAAAGTGTTATTATTTGTCTAACATTTAATGAATTTCAGAGCAATAATAGAGAACAGAATAAATTCCTGATAACTCAAGTCTCTGTATGTGAGACAAGTTTTCTAAATGATTGCTTTTTTCATTTATATGTCAATCAATATATCAGACATATCTGAGAATAATGTCTCTCCTTCTGTATTTCCTAATGATTGTTATGTTATGAACTTATGATCTTCATTTTCTAATAGACCCAATTTTATTTCATTATTTGGATGATATCTTACAGTAATTGATATTGTTGGAAGGGTAGAGCCTTTCTGGCCATTTGGCCACCATTTTGTCGTCCTTTTCAGGCCAGAGAACCGTTCCATCCTTCC
>JAQIXD010000262.1:0-32067 GCA_034699985.1 Minunthozetes semirufus
TCTCTCTCTCTCTCTCTCTCTCCCTCCCTCCCTCCCTCCCTCTCTCTCCTATTCTTATGAAAGCCTTAAGGGAACGATTTGCTCATATCTGGAGCCAAAATTGTCTTTTGAAAAATCATTGCCAAAGATTTCTAGAGATCTATGCATTTGTTTCTGTTGTTTCTCGACTTCATTGCACTTCAATTCAATTTGATTTAATATTTTCTATAAAATGCTTATATTTTTCTATGACTTTAGACATCATTACAACACAAAAGCAAAAGAATTTTTGTGAGGCATTCATGAAATGGAAATACTATGAAATACATTGAATTACTTTCGACTTTTATTCTTCTTCCATAATGATGTTCCCTATAAGTTGTAATTTTTCTACTATCCCCGTCCCTAAGCCAGTGCTCTTTGCTGTCAAACGCATCCCTCATATCATAGAATATAATTTTCAATTTTCTTCTCTATCCTAACATTTTTATTCTCATTAATACTAATTTGAATTCAAATCCCAACAAATATTTGGGATTTTATTAATTCAAACAATTTTTGATAATTTTTTGACATTTGATTAATAGAAGAGTATTTTGATGACTAATACTTAAGAAATTTGAAGAATGAAATTAAATTCATTTAATAATAACTGAGTTTCAGCTTTGAGTCAATTAATTTATTGGGCGAACAGGGAATTGATTACTAGAATTGATCCATACATACATCTATTGTTATATTGCGTGCTGAGCGACGTATGCTAATTATGGACTCCCTCTCCATACCTTCGTCTGATGGGTCGGTCATTATGACATCAGTTACCATCTGTTTGGTTCACATTTAGAGCACAGCATACAGTCTACACTCCATTCCAATGAACGAATTGCTAGTCTTTGAAGAAATATATATAAAGTTTATATAATTTTTTGGTATAAAACGGACTCTCAATTAATTTTGAGTTCTCGTAGATTAGACTCATTTAAGTTGATGAAGAGCGCCGGTAATTAGTGGCAATTGTGGAACATCTTCATCATAACATCATATAAGCCATTAGTGTTTGATATCACTCACAATCGCATTACTTATTCGGGTCTCGTTTGCCATCAAAAGAGCCCCCAAATGGATATTTTGATATTTTCTCTGCTATTATATTCTCGATTCTGTGTTCTATTTTATTTTGAATTGCTCTAGGCTAATGGTAAGCTAGCACAGGCTAACAGTAGGCCAACATCACAGCCAATACTTTTGCCTCAACAATAAATGCAGTGCTATTTTGGTTGAGAGGCAGCTCAGGCTCTGACTAGGCTTTGGAAACCGCTATGTTTTGATTAATGATAGTTTGTTATGAGATTTGTTTTGCAAAAATTCTCGTTTTTCCAAAACTTTTATTCACTGATCTCTTCTTACGAGTTCAATATATGCCAATATATCCCGAGCACTGGTAGTATTAGTCTGTGCGCTCTTTATTTTATATTCACTATTTTTCATTTTAGGACTCAGTCTTTTGCTAACAGGAAATCATGTCTAAAAGCGTTAGTCTTTAATGTCGGACAGCTTTGGCTTCATTTCCAATATATTCAATGATTTCGTTGACTTTTGATTCAGTCCACTGCTGTCGGCGCCTAATATTACTCTAAACTAATATTTCACACCCAATCCCACAGCCATTGAATTGCTTTTTGATATTGAAACCAACGACAAAATAATTACTAATGCTTTATTCAATTTGCACAATTTGCACCCTCCACTTTTTAGCCTTAGAATCACCATTTTAACATTTCGAGTCTATTATATTGAATCTATGTTCTAATTGCATCCTTAGCTCTTTTTGAGAGCACCTTATAGTCAATATTTGATTATTGAAATGTAATAACTGAAAAAATTATACAAATTTGTTGGCAAATAGACATTAATAAGTTATTGTCGTGACTGAAGAATATATCAGAAGTAATGTTATTCTTAGAGTCAGTCCTTGACTAAACTCTTTGGGAAATATGATTACACATTAACTAATCGGCTAATAGTAATGATGCCTCAAAGTAATAGTTTTTTTTCTAATGGCTTTCCTTTTTAATGTTTGTTGAACTAAATTATATGCTTTTATATATAATATTATATAATACTATATATACTTAATTTAATGATCAACTCTATGGTGTGTTTAATAATTTTTTCCATTTTCTCTTCAGTAGAAAATATTTGTGAATCACTAAATGATATGAAAATTTTTTCAGAGAAATACTTTCTATTAATACTTTATATTAATACAAACCTTTGGATCAGAAATATTTTTTATTAAATTTTTTCTTCACTTATATAAGAGTCATGACTTGTAATCCAATAATTTCTTCTTTGAGAAACAGTTTTCGCAGTCGTTTTGCTGATAAAATTGAAAATATTTCCTTTCACTCGAAGGCAATCAATCAAAACTAAAATATTACAGAAACTTTGATAGTTTATAATCTTTTTAAATAATAATAATAAAGAATTTTATTGAATTAATAATAGAATTAATAATAAAAATAATAATACACTAAAAATGAATAATAATTTTATGAAATATAGATTTTTATAAATTATTATTGAATTTCAAATCTATTATAATATTAATTAATGAATATTTTATTAGCGATAGTCTAATAGAAAACTCAATTCATATCTTATTTAATGGGAATTTAAATAATATATTTGTGTTTGAGTTTAAACTAAATAATCACTTATTTAGATAGAAGTCATATAAATATTTAATAATTTGTTATTTATTTTTCGTTCAATAATTAGTTATTATTGAATTTCATTGAATTTATTATACCATTAGTTCAAAGAGTGTTAACTACTGTTACACTTATTTACAATAATCCGGGTCTCCCTCTATGTCTTCCCTTACTTTTAGTGTTGTATTCGGCTTTGATTAAAGTAGAAACATAGTCCTGGTTCTAATTTCCTCCAAACGAAGGGCAGGTGGCTTTACGATACATGGGGTTGAGTTGGGGGCGGCGCAGGTGATGTCGTTAACTCAATTTGTGAGTTATGTTTCGATGTCGGCTCCGAAATGTTCTACTTTGGAAGTATTGGAAGTACTCTGTTGTTCAAAATGATGAATGAGTGGACTCGGCTTTCAGTGCAGTAATTTTGAAATAAAATAAAAATGTTGTTCAGATCTGTCTATTCTGTCCTGTGATCACACTCTACAAACATTATTATGTTTTCCATAGAGTGCCAGCACTGGCCTCTCATTCTATCACACAATGAGGGAGAGACTGTGCTCTGTCTGCTCTGTCAGTAGTGACTATACTATACTTTATTTTGCATTTGCCTGAAGTTCATTACCAAATGATTTTAGAACTGAATTCCAGTCAAGTCTTGCATAGAGTCTGCACTCGTCTCCACTTTCATCACTACTGTTTGTTCCCTCATTTCTGGCACTTTATTCACTCGATTTATAGTGTATCTGATGAACACATTTACACACAACACATACTGCACCGACTGGTGACCAGTGAACCGGAATTGCGATTAGTATTGAGAGAGAAAGCGTTTGGAAACTATTGGAAGAGCTTGGAAGGGGAGAATATTTTCAATTATATATATAAAAGGGATAACCATTTATATAAGTTATCGTCTGCCAGTCTTTCTAATGCCATACACACAGATATCCTGTGCTGTTCATCACTTTGCCGGTGCTCTCCTGTCTTGCGAAACAAAATGATGCATAAAATATATTTGAGGCGCAAATCGATCGACAATTCAAAACTCAAAACTCAATGAATGTCTGCTAAAGAAAAAAGTTTTGCACTCAAAATGTTTGTTATTTTTTGTGATTAACCAAACATTAGAACAAAAAAGTATTTCTTTTTTCAGACAAAACAAAGTTTTTTTTGTTAACTAAAACTCCTGGCGATGAGGAGTAGTAGAGAATAGGATAAAGAATAGCATCAGAGCGTATATGTTGGTAGAGTAGGTCGTGCTGTGAATGACTTGTCATTTATATTCTGGTTTTTGCGGTCGGGTCTAACTTCCGCTCACTTGAACACTGTTTTTAATAATTCTTACTTAAGAGTAATGTCGTGTGAAAAGTGTTTAGAATATTATTGGCCTCATGTATGCCCTCATATATGGCCTCAGAATCCAATCCATAAATGAATTGACAGGAAATTAAAACTGAAGTGAATCCACCCTTTTCTCGATTTCGTCAAATTTGTTCATTATTTTGCAAAAACCCATTATATTCAATAGGTTTGCCCAAAGAAGGCCCGTCTATTACAGGCATTAAACCACAGCAGTACGGTATCGGCGATTTAGGTACTGACACCTTTCAAATCGATTGCTAACTCAATTAATTATGATTTTCTCCAATATAATTAGTGAACGTCACGTGTCGTACCGGACCATCAAAGGTATGCCAGATAATCATAGCACCGACTGTTGAACAAATCAATTGCTTTTTTCTATTAAGTAATCCATACTATTCTTTATGTCTTCTGTACTGTCATTAAATTGAATGAAATGCGAGAAAAATTCAAATCAAGTATAGATTGAAATACGAGTTAATGGGAATCAGAATTAGTGTAAAACACGAAACACTTCTATAATTAGATTTTTAAAAATTGTTTCAAAACTATTCTCACGAAAAGCTTTATTTTATGGATTACTTCATACAATAAAACAAATAAATTGATTTTTAAATTATAAAATAAATGAGTTTTGTTGCACTACCACCACAGCCCCAGTCGACCCTATCCTGGACAATAAATGGAGAACCGGCTGATGAGACGTATCTGCGTTATATTCCGGTTCCCAAACGAATGGATGGTTTGCAAGAGTCTGCTCTACAATTACAGTTCAATGCTGACAGACATCAATACAAGGGTGGAATGATAAAGCTCCGGTGCACAAGTGTCATATCACAGGCATATTCTATGAGCAGCGAAGAAATTATAGTATCGGATCACTCAAAAGCATCGCACACTCACTCAGGTATACAATGACTGACTATTGAATGACTAATAGATTTTTTGCTTCAATTTTCTCTCTTTTTTTTGATACGATTTAAATCAAAAGTAATTTTCTTTTCCGATCTCTTATATTACAGTTCATGAGAGTGAAGGCCCTGTCATTAGCGGAGGGCGTCCCACCTATAATGTCGGTGATCTAATCAATCTAACTTGCACATCAGCCAAATCCTATCCGGCTCCAGAACTCAAGTTCTACATTAATGACAAAGAGGTAATCAAAACAATGAATCATATCTTTGTTTAACAGTCATTATAGTTATTATGTATTAATTTATTACTTATTTTAGTGTTTGTTTTGCTTTCCTTCGTTTTGTTGGGTTATTGTGACTCTGATATGACTCTGATATGATTCTGATTATATTATATGCAAATTATTCTTCAAATGCATTCAAATCATAACTTTTATTCTCAAATATAATACATTCAATGTTTTAATTATGACTCTTAGGCCAGACCCGAATACTTAAGGGAATATCCAAAAGTGCATTTAGGAGAGGGAAACGAAGTATCTTCTTTAGGGCTTATACTCAGAGTAAATCCAACGCATTTTGGAGGCACTTCCACTTCCAAACGGAGAACACACTTCGCCGGTAAAGATAATCAACAGATTAGACTCAAATGTACGGCAACTCTTCAGAAAGTGATCGACACCTCCAGCAGAGAGACTATAATAGGAAGCAGTCAACAGAGCTCTGGATTACACATCGCCGAGAATAAAGCCGGTATTGCGCCCGGTGCTCATCTTGTGCCCGGTTCTCAAAGACTCATATAATATTATATCTAATTCTGATTTCTTTTCTGAACTTTCTTTCAAATGGACTGAATATTGACTTTATTTTCCCAATTCTTTGACTATTTGTTGAATTTTTCAAATTCTTATCTGAAAAACAAAGTAATGAACTCTTTATGAGGTTTATGTTGAGAATGAAATGACCATAACTGACCTTAAAATGACCATGCTTACTTTTTCATTAACTTATTTCCATCCAATTTGTTAGAAAAGCAAGAGTTTTATTAATCTTTTTTATCCTCTCTTTTCCTTCAGTGAATCTAAACAAAGGACAGACATTACTGTCGACGCAAATAATTCTTCTATTGATATGTTTTTATACAACTGTTTGGTATTCGAGATCATAGACCGAAGACAACAACAAAATAGAGAAATAAGAATAAATGGAAAAATAATTTGATTATAAAAATTGTAAGAAAATTGACTGCATATCAAATGTGCGCTACTTTTAGAGGGAATCGCAAAAAACATATGAAGAACAGGACATTACTCGAAAACAATTTGCAAAATACTTTATTCTGAGTGCAAAGACTTTGAGTCAATCTATAAAAATTGGTGTCATTTCTTATTTGGTTTTCGACTAACAAATCAAAGGAATGGCCGAAAAAAACTGTTTACACATAAAACTTAATAAACTTTTGTTTTTCGTTCTCTTCTGATACCTGTTTCCTATGTATGTGTTGGACACAGAATACAGGAATCGGAGGCTTTAATCGCTGCAAACTGTGATTTATGTTAAGAAAAGTGTCGTTCAAATAGAAAGTGGAGGCAAAAAGTGTAATATCATCGCATTAGAGGAAGAGAACAGTGGCTCAGATCCACAACAAATGATAAATTCGGTTCTAGTCTTCAAACGAATCAACAAAACAGAGGAGAAAATAAACCAAATAAACAGAAGGACTCAGAATAAGTAAAAGAGAAAAATAGACAGAAATAAAAATGTGTGCACAGAAAGTGTTGGTTGGATGTGCTCTATGTGTGTGTTATGTGTGAGTTCTGGGCAAAGTCTCTGCTGGAACCGCTTCTGCAAAAAACTGCAAAAGAAACTGCAATAACAATCATCAACACTAAAGTCATTCCAAAAGTGATTGTTTTCTTCGTTTTATTTCTTTTACTCTTTTTTTTGTACAGAAAAACAAAAACACAAAAACGTTATCCAAATATCATAAGAAATACCATTTGGAGAGAGGAAAGTGAGATAATAATAATTTTCTTCTCATTTCTGGACAGAAATATTTCCCATTAAACACATCTTTACTTCAGTTTTCATTTGCTTCTGATATTTGTCTCCAAAAAAACACTTTCGTTTGAATTAAATTAATTTCTTCTTTCTTTGTTTATCAAGAATTCTGTTATAAATGTCTTTAATATAATTATATTTTATTATTAATTATGTAATTATTTCAACGATAATGACGTCGTGTTTTCGGTTTTAATTAAATTAAGTACTTATTTGTGTATAAATTGATTGCGATCTTCACTTTTGAAGACAACTTCTAATCAAATAAATTATTTGAAATAATATATAAATTTTTTGAAACAATTTCTCTCTCTTTGTATATTAAAAGTTGAAAATATATTAAAACAATTTATTCTTTTCTCAACCAAAAGTCCAATTTCTTAATTTGAATTCTGATATAAAGTTGTCCATGGTGGTTTCCAAATTGATTATCTTCTATATTTCATTGGCATATACTTCAATTAATAGCAAAAACTTCAATTCAAACACAAATTTTATTTCAAATCCAAACAATATTTGGAATATTATCTCATTCTATGGCTTTTGACAACAAATTGATTAATAAATTAACTTTTGACTCAAAATTAGAAAATTATATAAAATTTGTGCAAAAGTTGAGGTAGTCTTACAACAATACTGATTATCAGGAGTGGCAGAAGAGATACTCCACTCAAGGACTAGTCAATTGGAGATCGGATTCTCCTCTTTGAAAAAAAGCAATACTTTCTCCTCTCATATAATTAATTAATTTATGTGGACATCAAAGGCATCACTCAGTTGGTCGGACAAGAATTGGGTAAAACACTGAACAGTTGTATATCAGAGATCCAATCCTTCCTCTTTTCATTAATGGCAACGTTTCGAAGACAACCAACAAAATGATTGTTTTGTTGCAAAACCGGACTAATCGTCAAATCTTTAAATTGAATTCAATTATAATTAAACCAAAAATAACTCAAAATTCTTATAAATAATTACCAGGAAGTCCTCCAATATAAAGAGGAGCTAAAGTGTAGGGCTCAACCTTTTTTTGGTCCTTCTCTTTTTCATTCAATCCATAGACAACTTCATGTTTGTCCACTTTGAGGGAAATGGATCCCTCGTATTGAACTTTAATCAAATGCCAGTTTCCGTCACACATATCGTATTTTGATATAAATTTCTTTACAGCTCTGATGGGACCGTCGCCTATATCTACAGAAGCGATAACATCACCATTGAAAAGCTCTATTGAAAGGCTGGGCTCTTCATATTCAGTGCCATTGCTTAGACTCAGCAGAATTCCATTGAAACGCGTTGTTTTAAATTCGAGTTCGATATCCATTTTGAAGCCAAGATTAAATCTCTCGTCTTTTATCACAAAAGAAATGTTAAAAAACTATTTTCATTGAATTGGAAAATATTTATACCGAAAATAGCGAATCCGTCGCCTGGAAAGTAGGCTCCCTTTTCTATACGTGTGAAACACTCACTTATATTATACATCAGACCCTTCGCCAAATCAACTGATTCTTCATTTATGTGAAAGTTTTTAAGACATCCCTTAAAACTTTCTCTCATTATATTAAAGTAATTATCACTGATTTCGTTCAGTCTCTCAGGTATTCCTCCGATATAAAGAGGAGACTTTAGGGCCAACTTTCGCCTCACTTTAGTCGACTCCACTATTTGGTAATTATCAACGCCTAGTGATAAAGTCTTCCCATTCTTGGAAAGGGACACATTATGCCACTGACCATCATTTAATGCTTCATTATTTGTGCTGATCAGTTCAATTTTCCTCTTGTCTGAGAGGTCGGCCACAATAAATCCTCCTCTAAGACCTATTGTTAGCTGAAATCTAATCTTATTGTTCTGACCCCTGACTAAAAATATGAGACCATTTGGATAATATGTTCTAAACTCAAACCATAGACTGAAGTCTTTTGAAAACTCTCTATTCTCTCTATTTATACTAATGTGTGAGTACGGGGTGTCTCCGATCTTAACCGCTTTGGCTTCCACTGAAAACTGAGGCATCTCAGCACACGACTCGTGCATTTGGGACGGCATGGACTCCATTCGCTCATCCAAATCAAACCCAAAAATACTAAATCAAAGATTTTATAATAAATGCTTTAAAAGAGAATATATTTTTTTTGGCGAAAAACCTATCAAAAGCATACAAATGGCAAACAATTGAAGGCATTTGAGGCCAGAAAATAATGTGATTCTAATTCAGAGTCAAATTTTATTCGAAAAAATAACATTCAAAAGAAGTTTGAGTCAAAAGATTATAAAAACGGAATAATAAGAGTATAAAAGTGTATAAAAGTGTAGAACATATGAAAAGATGAGTCAAACAAATGTCAATCAAAATGCAAACATAAATCACATTCTTTACGAAAAATTCAAAACAAAAATAAAAAGTTTTGCGAAAATAATTGAAAGTAATTTCAAAACATTTAAGAAGTAATAGAGAAATACGAGATTCAAGTCTTCTTCTGAATCATGCGATTTGACAGTCAATGACAGCGTTGAGAGCATTGCAAAAGAGGTGAAACTATTTTACTGTGGATTCTGAACCAACCTATTGAAGGGTTCGGCTTCACGGCCAATGCCCACCCCTTCAAAGCTAACAGGCTCATTTAATCTCAAGAGCTTTCCATTGAAAATAGCATCTCTGATAACTCCCTTAAGTGGTTCTCTTGTTCCGGCCATTCCTTTCAGCGACAGATTTTCAGCTGTAATTCACAACAATTAATTAAATGGAGAGGAATGTCATCACAATCTTCTCTAATCACTTACGCAAACCACCCAAATATAATCCTCCTTCAGTCGGTGCTTCGATGTCTTTAGTACCTCGCGTTAAACGAGTGGTTCCAATCTCTTTGTCGTCCAAAGAGAGTAATATTCTTTTGATATTTCAAACGTTTTCATTAGTTTTCACAACAATATTATTAAAATGAGATAATTGTCTTACTTTCTGATCTTTTTAGATACAGAGACTGTATGATAGGCGCCATCATTCACAGCAATCACTTCAGTAATTAAAATGGTTTCTCCGACACCACCATTGAAACGGGCCTCAAGTATTCCGTTCACAATTGATATTGAGTAGTAGTGCTGTGTTTCCCAATAAATCAATTAATTTTTGAGATAAATATCAAAAAAGTTTTTAAAACGAACCGAATCTTTGCTTCGCATTCCTTTAGATCCCTCAAAAGTGGAGAGTAATAGGAGGGCATCGCTTTGTGTTGTTTTGAATGTGAAACTGAAGTCCGCCTCCTCTTTGAGAGGTTCGCTATTAAGTTGAAGATAACCGGAGCCCTTAAAGCTGACCACTTTCATTGTCTTCTCTACACAACCAGTTTCGACGCCAAACGCCTCCTGTTGTAGAAGATTGAGAGGAGTGGTGTCTATTTGTGCGTCTTTTATGCATCCGAGGAATGATTTGAAGACAACAGTTGGCCATTGATGAGACGTGAAGTTAGGCGTTACGCCTCCGAAATATAATTCACTTTCAGATAATTCTAAATTTGTGGGACTACCAAAAGGTATCTTTCCTTCGAGATATTCTTCTTGAACAATGAGGGCAGCCTCCAATTTATCCCGTTCGGCATCCAATTTAACCCACTGTCCGTTATTGTACTTGTTTTTAGTGGTTAATGAAAGTCTCGCAGAATTTCCGACGTTATACTGATAAATGACTTTTCCGTCTTTCAGGTAAATCGCGAGATAATCACCCGTTGATGGGTTCGAAGAGAAGAATAGAAGGGCGTCCTCATCGAATGTCTTGAATTGAAGGGACACCAAATACTTCTTCTTATCGTAGCGTTTGATTTGACTCAGAATAACATAAGAATCTTCTCCTTTGAATTGGAAAGTACTCAAGTCTTTTGGTTCAGTCGCTCCTTCCTTACATCCGTCGCAACCCTTATTAGAAGTGAAATTCCAGAGTCCGACAGGTTTTCCATCTAAATTGAGTTCGTAGAGACAACCCGCGAAAGAACGCGATCTGATCTCTCGCGGAGCTCTGAAGTCAGGCGGGAACTCACCGATGAAGAAGTACGAGTCCTGATTCAAATCCATTCGACTGAAGCCCTCCTGAGAAGAGTCAGATATCTCAAACGGATCTTCTTTAGTGCCATCGGGAGTGCGTTTGACAGTAAGTGTGGCCACATTACCGATTCGATTCACTTCTATTTTATACCACTGACTGTCTTTCAATAATTGCGGATCATTTGTCTCAATATTGAGTGTGTGCGCCAACATTTTAGTGCCGCCCCCAGCGTTCCAAATGAATCTGATCTTTCTGTCGACCATTTCTATAGCCATGAAGTCGTCAGTTCTTCTGCTGCCAATAAAGAAGAGAAGGGATTCTCGGGCCTCGTCTTTGATGGCGTAATTCATGATTATATTATTGGAAATCGAGGGTTGAATCTGAGGCTCATAAGAACGGGCGCAGACACCACTTCTATCAGTTCCGAGCGATACTCTAATACTGGCCGACTTCTGTCGCGCCAAAAGTATTCTATCCTTCAATTCTTTGAGATTGAGTTCCATCTGATTGTGAAGACGATTAACTCTGTCAGCAATTTCTTCTGCTCTATCGGCCATTCGTGAGGCATCCCTGATATCACTTCGCGCCTGATCTATAATTTTGGTCAAATTCTCCAAACCTGATGTCGTTCCTGCTCTGAGTCGATCCAATTTAGGCAGAAGCTCTGCGGCTATTCTTCTGTCCATTTCATCGATACGTCTGTGAGTGTCTTCGAGTCCGTCCAAAATACTTCTGAGTTTAGCCTCAACTCCTCGAAGAATACCCGACAAGTCTTTGGGAAGTCCATCCAGTGCTCGATTGATGAGATCGAGATTTCGTTTACCATTCACTATATCATCTGCGATCACATCCAGTCTATACTTCTTCTTTGCTAATTCTCTCTGTAATTCCGGAACTTTATTATCTCTAATTTCTTTCGCCTGTTGTAAGAGATCTTCACTTCTTTGTTTAGCCTTTTGGGCCTTAACAGTGAGGGCGTCATCTGTTCCAGGATATGCTGTTTTATAAGCTCTTTCTGCGGCCTCATTGGCCTTTCGGGCCGCTTCTTCTGCAGCCCTTAAGGCGTCGATAATTTTCTGATAAACTTTTGCCGCCTGAAGAGGATATTCTGCCACATCTCGAGTTTGATTAAACATTGCGGTCAAAAAGAGGACCTGTCTTAACAGGTCTTCTGCGTGTTTCTGACAGGGAATCACATATTTTTCAGAGTACTCGGGGTTAAGTCGGGCCAAAATACTTCTTCTCTCTTCGACGAGATGCGTTCCATTGTCTACTTCTGCCAAAAGTCGTGGCAATACATCGTAAGTGACGGCCGCCTCAATCAAAGCGTTTTTGGCCGCTTCTAATAGAATTCGGGCTTCGATTAGCGTACGATTGGCGACATCCGCGTGGACTGTGCTGTTGTCTATGGCCTCCAAAACAAAACGAGTAATGGGTCGCGACTCTTGAACTAAACGAGCAGATGTTTGTATCGGTGGCTGAACTCTGTTTTGAACAATTGATAGAATATCTCTAAGAAGTTCTTGCAATCGATCCAATCGCGCTCTTAAGGGATCGAAAGAGTGGCGATCAGTCAGTAATTGCATCACTCTATCCAAGAGATTCTTTGCTTTTCTTAGCTCTCTGTCCGCCTCTTCGATACGAGGTTTGAAATCTCTGGCCTGAAGTTCTCTTAGGATTCGTTCGGCCTCTTGTAATATGCGATCTGAAGCGTGACCAATAGGATCGGCCGCATCGACTCCGTGTCTTCTTAACTGATTCACAATATCTATAATCATTTCCCACAAGTCATTGAGTAAATCGAGGACTGCCTGCGCCTCGTTTCTGACATCATTAGCATCTTTTGCTAGAATTGGTCCCCTATTACTTAATTCTCGTGATTTCAGGTATAGAATGTCAGCCCAGGTCTCCAAATCAAAGCTAACGGTGTAATTCCCTATTATTTGGTGTCCTTGAGATATAAGGTAGTGGTAGGCATTCATCCTGTCGTTTATAGTCGTGAATCTATTGGTTAAATGCAAAAGTCTTTTCCACGGAAGGTCTCCCCAATCAGTGACATTCATCCACTCATTAATCAAGACCTGCAAGAATTCAATGTCATCCAACAATAAACCAGTGCAGTCATCGTCACAATTCAAACAGCCTGCGTCTGTAATTATATGTCTGGCCGGACAGTTGTCACATTTAAGACCAGTAATGCCTTCTTTGCAACGGCACTGTCCCGTCACTTTGTCACAGATATTGTCCAAAGAACCGAATGGACTGAAAATTATTTGTTAGTCATTGAAGTCATTGAAAAATCAGATAATAATTCTTTACCTGCAATTACAGGGAAGACACTGTCCTCTTGGGTGCATAGGATTACCCCAATAGCCATCGGCACACATCTCGCAGTGAACTCCAATATACCCTTCGGTACAGTTAGTGCAGACCCAGTCTTTAGTTCCTCTCAGTTCACAGGTGTCGCTGAATGAATTCTCGACAGTAGGACAGGCACAGGGACGACAAGGAATACCGCGAGTGGGATCACCATAATATCCTTTCATACAGAGGTTACAATAGGGACCAGTAGTAAAACCCTGACAATTGGTACAAATTCCAGTCTCTTTATCACAGGTACGACTCATGTTATTACAAGGACAGGGTTCAGCCCAACCGACCAAATCAAGTATGTCTTTAGAGTCCAAATAATTTGGTTTACGCTTTCGATAGTATCCGATATTTGGATCCTGACATGAAGTCTCAGTATATTGAGGCGGACAACGACACTGTTCGACACCAATAGCTGTATTAGTTGCCGGTGCGATTGCTTTCGCCACATCCATCGATACGTCTGTAATTCTGACTATTTTGACGTCCGCGCCATCACTGGCTCTGATTAAAATGTATTGAACTTTTTGAAGGGCAACCATAAGTATAGCGCGAGTAACTGGGAATTGAGGGTTGTCCAACTGATACCACTCTGATTCATGAAGTCTGATTTGGAATAAGCCGGTTACTGAAGGACCGGTTTCATCGGGACCATTATGTGCCAAAACAAGCCTATGATTGCCCTGAAGTATAATAAGTGGAAACCTTTTGAGCATATTTTCGGGGAAACGACTTCCGCCGCGACTGTAGAGACGGAACCGAATGAATCCGTTGTAACTCAAGACCTGATCGTTGAGCGCTTCTTTAGGAAGTGACCAATAGAATGGTTGGTCGACAACATATCTCACTCCAACTGTCTCTCCTTGTTCTGGGATTAACTTATATGTGTGGACAGTCTTGATGTCAGTGTTTCCGATTTCAAACGCAACTTCTCTTTGGGGTAGTATTACGGGTGTATTCCATATCAACGACGACTGTTCACATTTTGATGCCTTTCCAAAACAGAAACACTCGAAACATCCCAAAGGATTTTCGTTGGATAAGGCAAACGACCCCTCTTTACATCTGTCACATCTCCTGCCCTCAACATTTGCTTTGCAGGGACACTGACCCGTCTCATCGCATTGACATCTACCATCTGAGCGGCACTGATCAGGTTCTACACCCGGTTCGTGACAATCGCAACGACGACAGTTAGGGAACCGATAATAACCAAATTGACATTTATCGCAGTGACGGCCTTCAAAGCCCTCCAAACAAAGACAGTCCCCTTTCGAGTGATAAACAAAAAGTTAATAAATTTTAAAACAAAAATATTTAAAATAATTACCGGTTTTGTGGTCGCACTCGTTATTTACAGACCCCTGAAGATTACAATCACAGGGCGAACAACCAGTCAGTACATCGAAACCCCACGTTCCTGGAGCACAGTCCTGACAGGTAGGACCAGCGGTATTGGGTGGACAGACACATTTTCCAGTTTTAGGATCGCATATATGTCCCGGTGCTGAACAGGGATCGCATTGACTACAACCAAACGCAGAGAATCCATAATATCCGGGAAGACATCTGTCGCAGTGTTTACCGCCAACACCTGGTTTGCAGTCACACTGACCGTAGACTTCATCGCAAACCTGAGACACAGATCCCGTGAAATTACAGTTACAGGGCTCACACCCATTGCCAGATGCGATGTTCCAATAGCCCGGTTCACAATGACTACAATCTCTTCCAATTACAAAGGGTTTGCATTTGCACTGACCCGTCAATGGATTACATTCTGGTCCTTCTGATCCGTTTGGATCACACTTACAGGGCTGACAGCCCTTTTCAGAGAATCCAAAGTATCCTTCCATACACTCCTTACAATGCAAACCAAACACTCCGGGACGACACGGACATTGACCTGTCGTCTCATCGCAATTGGGAGAACTCGAACCGATGAGATCGCAGTCACAGTTCGCACACTTCAGTTCCAAATTACCAAAACCGGGCGCACATCGATCGCAGCGAAGACCAGTGTAGTTGGGTTTGCACTGACACTGACCTGTGATTGGATTACACTGAAGATTCTCTGATCCCTCGGGATTACAATTACAAGGTTTGCAATCTTTGAGAGCAGCGTTTCCCCAGTGAAAGGGCAGACATTCGTCACACTTCCAGCCACCGGTGTTTTCAATACATCTGTTAATGCATTTTAATTAATAAAATATCTGAAAGTAATTTATATCTGAAGAGTCATTACTTGCACTGTCCCGTCAAATGATCACAAAAGTTGGGAATAGATCTGTTAGTGTTTGGCCCACAATCACAGGGAAGACATATTCCTCCCGGAACCAAAGGATTTCCATAATAGCCGTCCGCACATATATCACATCTTTCACCGGTATATTCTGGCGGACACTCCAAACAGATGTACCCGTGTTTGCTGTTTGGCTCCAAACGACACGTTGGGGAAAAGTTGTTCGAAGGGATGGGTAGAGGACAGGCACAGGGCTTGCAGTCATCTTCAAAGCCAAGTCTCGCATTACCATAAAAACCAGGTTTGCATTCACCACAATTTGGGCCCGTAGTGTTGTGAAGACATTCTGAGCACTGACCAGTGTATGGGTCACAAGATTCAGCATGGTTGTTGCAATTGCATTTCTCGCAAATACCATTCACCAATATATTGTTCACTCGACGATAACCGGGTGCGCAATACTGACAGGATAGGCCGGCATAACCTGAAAACCGTATTAAACAATTAATAACTGCAATAATTACCAAATATTATTAATTATGTATTACCAGGAGGACAGTCGCACTTTTCTGTTCCCTCTGCCTTTTCAATGCTCTTGGATATATTGGAAGCCTTTAACATATCCACCTGATAGAGTCCGCCCTCAATCTGGTCGGTATGGAATTTTGCGCGAATCAAAAGACGCTTCAGATCGTAGAGCAAAAGAGTGAACTCTTCGCGACTGACTTTTTCGTCGGTCTTTTTTCCGTCGTCTCCCACTCGGAACCAATTCTGTTCTCTGAGAGGCATTATTATAGTTGTGTTCACTTCATCCACTGCTTGAGGTTTGTGCCACTGAAAACCAATCCTGATATTGTCGGGACCGCCTTCAAGAATAATGTCGGCGTCATCTGTGAAATATCCGGAGACATCTCCGCGAGAGACCACATAACTGATCAAAAACTTCAAATCATTTCCATATGAGTATAGATTTAGTCCCAAATATTCCTGCGGCGCTTCCCAGTAATAGACACTCTGTACAGATGCCGGTACCTCATCATTGGCTATGACTAAGTGACCATTTTCTTTAGTCGGAGGGATTTTCACTCTTCCAGACAGATCAGTGACCATCCAGTCATTCATATTACTTACGATTTCAAGTCCCCAATCACTTGAAGCACATTTAGTTGTGGCGCCAAAACAATAGCAAAGAGCACATCCTTCAGGATTATCGCTGTCCAGATTGTAGTGCCCGCTCTCACACTTATTGCATTGAGTGCCCAATACATTGGCCTTACAAACACAGGTTCCGTCACAGGTCTCGGTGTTTACTATTCCCGCGTAATTACAAAAACACTCATCACATCGGGGGAAACCCTTATATCCAGGGGCGCAGCGCTCACATCGAAGGCCTTCAAAACCTTCTTTGCAAAGGCAATCACCCGGTCGTCGACCTTCTATCAGATGGAATACATCTTTGACACATAGATTAGAAACACCCGGTCCACTGCATTGACATCTGGAACAAGGATTAGGGCTGTCCAACTTAACTCCTTCAGGTCGATAGTAGCCATCCTCGCATTGTTCGCAATTGATTCCAGTTGTGTGTTGACGACATTTACTACAAACCCCTCCGCCCTCATAGACTCCACTTTTATTTAAACTCAACTTCTTGTCGGCAATACTTTGGTCGTAATAACATTCTTCTGAGTGTCCAAAACACTGACATTCTTTGAAACAATAGAATAGCAAATCAGATGAAAAAAAAAATAATAGAGGAGTAAACATACCCTCACAGACAGATCCCAGACCACTAACAGATGGTCTCCACGGCTGTTGATTGAAAAGTGGAGAACACTTCTCACAATTGTTTCCCATTGTGTTGCGTTCGCACTGACATTGAGGCAGAGGAGAACCATAACGAGGAACTTTACAATCTCTGGCATGTCCATTGCACAGACACTGACCTCCTATTGTTATGTCTTTTATCGAATAGAAGAACTGCAAAAACAAAGAACAAGAGGTTTAGAGAATGTGGTCCTCAAGAAATTGCTTACTCTTCGTGTAATTGATTTGTCGACTCTGTCCGGATCTATTGAATTCGATGAAATCAGGTCTGAGTGGAAAGTCTTAACTTTTTGTAAACGGAATCTAATAAACTGTGCCTTGGTGAATTCCTATTAAAATAGATTTTTTTTAGATTTGACCTAATTTTCAAAGAATATTCATACTCTCAATGCATCACTGGGTCCGTCAGCACCGGGTCTACCATTTATGAGAGAGACGTGAATCTAAACAGTTATACAAATATTTAGAATAGAATTGAAAGTTAAGGGGAATACCTCTCCATTCTCGATGACATCACTTTTAGAGTAAAAAGAAGTACAAATCACTTCGTCGTCAGTTCTATATCTGATTTTTCCAATCAAAGGTCTGACCCGATATGTGTCCCAACATTCGGTGTCTGTGAGAGCAAAGTACTGCCAGGGATAGTACATCTGGCCGTCCACAGAACGTTCCAAAATCCAATTGCCAGGCAATGGAGAAATTGCAGACTTAAGGACCACATAAGAGATCTGATAGATCTGTTTGAGATTGAGAGTTATGGTAACCCATTCGAACTTTCTTCCGTTCTGAAGAGTAGGGCTCTGCCACCATCTGATTAATACAAATACTTATTGAAGGATACAAAAATCAATTTAAAAGTAATGGACTGACGAGTCTGTGCCATCAATAGCATTGGCTATCGGGTGCCGTTTGGACAGATCGGGAGAGGCGGCATCACATACATTGCACTGAGCGGCAGATGTTTCCGAACTATCAAAACAATACTTTAATTAATTTCTTTGAACCGTTTCATACATTTCAGTCATTATAAGACTCAAAGTGTTTGACTTAAAGTCTATTTCAGAGAATATTTATAGTCATTTATAGTCACCGTTCGAACACATGTTCTGCTAATTTACAGTAAACTTCAGGACCAGTTTCACCACAAGTGGCGTTCACTGTTATTATAGCGCCAGACGCCAAGTTGAACACATTGGGGAACAGACCTCTCACTAATTCCGAGTTATCTGGAGTTCAAACAAATTTATTTCAAATCTTATTCACAATATTTTATTTCATTAATCATTTAGTCTTTAAATTTATTTATATTCTGTAATTCAAGAATAATCTTTATATTCTCAAAATCTTTAATTACTTTTCAAATTGAGTATTAGCCAACACTATAAGTTCATTATGGAAACTTTTAAAAATTGTATTAGTAAAAAGCACCATGGTTAAAGAAATTTTTTTAAATTGATAAATAATAGGGATTTGGTTAATATTCATCAGACAAACATAATTAGATACAAATTATTTGATAAGTTTATGCAATCTTCTCAAATAAATTGTGAAATAAATTCTATCAAAATTTGTGTGAAAGCAAAAAAAAACTTTTATGGTATTTGATTTAATAATATTAAAGATGTGATAACAAGATGTGATTGTATTAAAATTAATTAATTAAATAAATCAATAAAATTATTTATTTGTTTGTAATAATCGTTAAAAAGTATTATTTATAAGTAATTACTAATTAAACAGTTATTAAAAATATTTCGATAAACTTCGAGAAATAGTGAATACAATGCTATACATTGCTATATAAGCAATGAATGAAAGTCTTCTAACATTAAAAAAGTAAGTCATCTGAGAAGCCCTCAAACCATCTGCCGTTTAAAAGTCAATTAATTAGTGAAGAAGTGGTCAAAACTCACCATTTTTAGGTCTAAATTGATCAGAGGTTTGGCAATCAATGAGATTATTAGAGAAAATGCAAAATAAAAGCAATAAATATGAAATTATAGACATTTTTGTCAATTGTGTTGGTCTTGAGTTAAGAGCATTTTCTCTTCCAATTCAATACACTCTTAGAGAACACACATTGAACTGAACTAAAGACCAAAACCAAACTTGTCTTCAAAGTTGTGTTGTTTTTATTGCCGTAAATGTGTGGGACTTAAGCAAACCTTAAATAATTTATTCAAACGCTCTTTTCTATTGAACTTTTCTCTAATTTTCGTTCGGTCTCTTCAAAAGACATAGGATTTACCTTCAAATAAGGCTATTATTACCTGCAAAAGTTAGTTTGAAAAGTGTTGCTGCTGTTGGCACTACTACTCCACTGTTTAGTACTGTTCACTACTTTACCATTTCTTTTGAATACCTATGGAGTGAACGGCAATAAAATTGTTTGTATTCTATAGACTCGAGTGTTTGCTCTCCAAAAATATTTCTCTTTTAAAATGTAATTTAATTCAATTATTTTTTGACTCGACTATTGACTGGTCAGCCCTTCGCTCAGACTAATAGGTTTGTGTAAATTCTTAGAACTACTAAATAGCGGGACTTTTTTCAGAAATCATTTGTTGTTAGTCTTCATATCTAATCATAAATCTTTACCAATAAACAGGTTTAAAACGTTTATGGCTTACAATCCTTATAAGTCCTGTCGATAAAAAGTTAAGATACTATACATATAGTATATATGGCTTCAGATTAAATGATATCCCATTTTCAGTATTTTCACCAAAATTCAGGCTTTAATTCATGTAATGATTTAATAGTTTTGTAATACAGAATATGCTTAACACAATTCAAGACAAAGGTATTGTATCTCTAATAGTGAATCCCTTGAGATCAAAAGCCTTTGAGATTTTGCTTATTATTGATTCCAATGAATTCAATTCTTTTAATAATATTTATCGAGTAATTTAAGATGGATCATTTAATCCAACATATTTTTAGACATTTCCTCGAAAAATGTTTTGTTTTGTTTTAAAAGTCAAATATATATGTAATATGACTCATATTAGGCATTTTATGAAAAATTATCTAGCATAAAAATAAATAAAAATATTTAGCTTCAAATGAAAATATAACTGGAATTCCTTTTGCCAATCCTAACATTGTAAGCCTATTTGCCAGTATTTTGAATAACTATCCAAACAAACAAAAGCAATCATGATAAATCATTTTTAATTTTATGGATAAGACAAATGCAAGATAACCACACAAAAGGTGACTCAAAAATTAGTCTTAACACAAATGAGTGAAATTCTGAGAGCAATAGAAATCTCAGCAAAAGATATGAATATAAGGCTGTGTTTAACAACCGATAAAAGCGTTCAAATGTTTGGCAGAAACGCCGCTTCAAAAGTAATCGACTCTTGTCTAAGAAACAGACACTCAATAAATAAACACAATTTTGAAATAAATTTCATTTTAAAAACATTATGGCTTTGAAACCATTGAAATAAGAATAACAAGAATAAAGAAAAATCTTTTTCAAACCAAAAGAATATTTAAGTGAAACAAAAAACTAAAAGTAATTTAAAACCAATTAAAAGCGAAATTCAAATATTTTTGTTTATAGTTTTGTCAAACAAATGTCAAAATGTTTGACAAACCTATTGAAACTCAATAAGACTATTAACTTGAAGTTTTATTCGACTGCTGTTTCTTTCAATAAATCACCATACTCCACTCCACTCTACTCTACTCAACTCAACATAACTCTGCTTAATCTAACTCTCAACTATTCAGCATTTAAGCAAATAAGCGAGAGTCACGTTTGTTGCCTTGCCTTGATCATTGTTAATCTAATATTCTTATTTTGAGGGCATTCCTACTAATGATTCATTGAATAGCTGTGAATAACTGTAATCAGAATAATTTGATGCATTACTACAAATGAGGGGAAAGTGTTGAACATTGGCCAGACTGAGACTCAACATTCTTGTTGTTAGAATAAACTTATGTTTATCATAAATAAATGTTAAATACTTTTGATTTATTTCATTATTAATGCTCTGAATATGAAATGGTTTCGATTCAAAGCTAAATATTATCATTGATTTGCATTTAAGTCACTTAAGAATTGAAATCAATTTATCACAAAAAGAAAAATAAATTAAAGGAATAACTCTTTTCTTTGATTCGCTTTTTTCTAAAATTAAATTTAAGTCAATTTTCCTATAATTTGTTTGATTTCTTGCTTTTCATTCATTCAAATAAATAAACTTAAGATTTAATACATTTTTTCCGTCAAATAAGGCTAAAGAACTTTAATCATAAGCAATCAAATGTGAGATTACATGCATTTTTGTTCTAATTTGAGATTATCTAAACAATAATTGTGCTCAAACTTTATATTATAATTCTAGAATCATTTGATATGCTTTTATTTTATAAACATTGCAATTATTTTAATATATTTGCAACTTTTTTTTAAATGTTAAGCGATGTATCAAATATATTTTCTTTAGTCTGGGTTCTAAATTTATTTAGATTATCAATAAGATTGACAAGATTGTTTTGGCCAATCTTCTGACCTTCTAATAGTCTGACAGTTAAATTGATAAAGTTCAAATCAAGACTTTGAAGCTGAAAAAAATTACAACAGATATCTAACAAGTTAAATGCACTTGATTAAGCATTTTTATTTTATATTCGTGATATTATTTTTGAAAAGCTTTTTTTAATCAAATTTATAACAAGAATCTAAGATTGTTGTTGATATCATGCGATAAGAAGATTAAATAAGTGATGCAAACCTTTATCCCAGATGTGATATTTGGGGACATTTGGAATGTATTGGTCGATAACCGAATAATTGCTGTCAAAAGAAGTGACTTTAAATCCCAAAACATATTTGCTTTTGAGAAGTTGTGCGAAACCAATCAAATTGATGGCAATCAATGCAATAACAATAGAAATGGTTCCCATCTGTCCTCAGAATCAGGGATATCATCGTTTAAGACATTTTTATAGATAATAATCACAAATATTATAAAATTCAATAATTATTACAAATAGTGAGACAAGTGTTAGGAGTGTTAGGAGAGAGAGAGAGAGAGAATCAGAACATAAGTGAACGCTATTATCAAATGAATGAATGATTGCAGAGCTCTTCCATAAGTTGGAGTCGAGTTCGAGTGCTCCGAGAAGTTTATCAATTTATTTTTGGATAACACTATATATTAAATGACTATTTATTTTGTTTATATAATTCTTTGCTCTGAAATAAGGTCCGGACAACAAACCCAAACTCAAACTTAAACTTTTAGCGCAGATATTAGCAAATATTCTGCTCTTATCAAATCAGATTCATCCACATTATTTTATTAGCACTGCCACCCTATATAAGTGTAGAGTACCATTTCCACTTATTAATAAACAATTACAAGCTCAGATAATTCATTTGGAATATATTATTCTAATGGAAGGTCTAATAATTTTATTATAATTTTTGGTCATTTATCTCAATATTCTTTAAATGTTTGAAAAAACAAGAATTTATTTTATTATAAATGGCTTTGAATTAAATCAACGAAAAAGTGATTGAAAGCATTAAATGTGAATAAATATGAGAGAAATTTGTAGAAACTAATGATTTTATAATTTAAAATCTAAATCTTCGCATAAATTAATTAAATCAAATCAAACTCAGAGTTGAGATCAACTTCTTTGACAAAAGATAACTTCAAATAGAGTTTACGTACTTTTTGAACGAATTTCTATACAAAAACACATGATTTGGAGTTTCATTTGATTTTGTTATCAAATCGTTTAAATTGTTTGACACAAAGATTTGTCATTAGTTTAATCATTAAATCAAAAGATGTCGACTTCTGGGGGAGGGTTTTCGTTCGGTTCGAATCAGCCAACCCTCGGATCTACTCAACCGAATAGCCTCTTCGGAGGACAAGGTTTTGGCGCACAAACGACTCAATCTTTCGGATTTGGTGGCACACAATCCACAGCCAATCCCTCTTCGAGTACATTCAATTTCCAACCGTTCACATCGACGGCCACCTCTTCATCGCTGCCGTCTTTCGGGTCAACACAAACTCCTTTTTCGTTTAATACAAACCCAACCACTTCTACGTCTCAACCCTTCAATTTTGGGGGTTTAGGCGGACAACAAAATACTGGTACTTCTCTTTTCGGGGCAAACACTCAACAGAGACCACAACAACCATTCGGCTCCACTTTTATGGGCTCTTTGGGTCAAAACCAACCGCAAACTCAACAAATGAATCAACAAATGCCACAAAATGTCAATATTTTTGCCCCAAAGATATATAACGACGAAAGAGACGAAATCATCGGTCAGTTCAACAAAGTTCAGGCCTTTTGGGGTTCGGGTAAAGCCTTCTTCTCAGCGTTTATGCCTCCGATAGACATCCATCAAACAGATCACTTCCATCGCTTCAAAACCATCGGTTACTCTGAATACAGAAAAAGTGAATCAAACGAAAACCCGGAAAACAAAATCGGATTTTTGGTCAAAATGGTTGACGAATCACAGCTGAAGACATCGCTTCTGACTTATGAGCAAAACCTGAAGTCAATAATAACGAATAATCTTTTGAGTAAATTAGAGATCAACAAAATATTACCAGAAAATAGGGCTGTGCTCTCGTTGTCAGTGACAGATCTGTCCACTAATAAGCTGTTGTCTTGCGTTCAGTTAAACACTTATTTCAATCAACAAAATATCAAAAACCAATTGAATAACATTTTTCTCAATTCGTTTGTAAATATGGTTCCGTTGGCGCCGCTCTCCAAACAGGAACTCGAAGAATATCTCAATAATCCTCCAAAAGGTATCGATGAAAGACTGTGGGCTCAGGCAAAGCATGAAAACCCTGACCCAAACAGGTTTATTCCGGTCCCACTCGTAGGCTTTGCGGCACTCAATGAGAGATTCAAACTCCAAGAAAGAGAGACAGAACAGCACAAAATGAGACTCAAAGTCATCTCCGATGAAGTCTCGAATCTGGACAGACATGTATTGGAAACAAAATCTAAATTAGATGAATGTCGACGCAAACACATCTCACTCTCCAATAGAGTCCTAAGAATTATGATTAATCAGGAAATCGCCCGCAAAAGGGGTTTTCCCATTCAGGCCGAAGAGGATCAGCTCAGGGCTCGACTGGAAGCCATTCAATTAGAGCTGTCGGCGCCGACCAAATTCCAGGGATGTCTTAACGAATTGATGTCTCAATTAAGACAAATGCAAAGTCAACACCAGTCCGGAGTCTCCGTATCTTTAGAGTCATCCCTAATGAATGACTTAAAGACATTCCTAATGCAAGAACAGGAAGGCATTCAACACCTGATCTCTATCTTAAAACTTGATATGAAAGAAGTGGAAGCCATCAAAAGCCAAAACCCATCGACAAGTTCTTGATTTAATGCCAATCCTCAAGAACTCAGCTTTGAATGTGTTTTGAATTTTATTAAATAATTTGAAAAAATAAATATTTTTTAATATTTACTAAAAAATGACTTTTATTTGCATTTTATTGCAATTTATATACAATTTCTTAAATAATCAATAAAAGCGATGAAAGTATGAAAACATTGATTAAATGCGAGAAATTATTCTTTGAATTTCCACTCCTGTCTACACATCGGACACAATTGATGGACGTGTTGTGAGTTAAGCCATTTCATAATGCAATGGATGTGAAAGCAATGAGAGCACTGACCCCACACAAGAGGACAGTCATCGCCCGGCATTTTGCAGTCAGTACAGCACCCGTCGAAAGCATTCCTACAAATACCACAGTTGTCGTCGTTGGCGATCCATCTCCACGTTGCCACTGATGTCCAGCTCTTTATATTGACTTTCATTGAACTGATTTTATTAGATTTCCCAACAATTGGATCAGATTTCGGTATAAATTGAGACAAAATTATTTTGAACCGCTTTTGAGCCAAAGTTTTACTCTTCAAACACAACGTTACATAACAAGAGTTGGGTAGAGATTAAGTATATAAACTCAAAATCATTGATAGGGTCTTAAAATACATAAAAATATAATCGCTTTTTGTGAAACTTAGAGTTTTTAAGCGTAATTTGTTTGCATTGTTTACATCTGTTTTGTTTTGACCTCTGATTCAATTGATTTCAAACATGTGTTTAAAAAACCCATAAAATCAGTGCTTATTTGATAAATATTTGGATAACTAATTGCAAACAAATCCATTGATTCCAATGAATCAATTGGTTACATAACCATTGGATTCTTAGTTCAATATTGAGATCAAAGTCGAGGCAAATGTTTTCCCTTTTCTATGGTTTGTGGAAGTATTTGTTCCGCAGAGAAGAATATTTTGTTCTGATATTGGGTTTAGACAACGCGGGAAAGACTACATTTCTGGAACAGTCAAAGACAAGGCTTAATAGGAACTACAAAGGAGTCAACTTAAATAAGATTACGGCCACAGTTGGCCTCAATATCGGGCGAATAGACACCGATGGCGTTATACTCAACTTTTGGGATTTGGGCGGACAGACAGAACTGCAGACTCTCTGGGATAAGGTTTGACATCTTCTCTATTTTCAAGAATTGATTTGTTGTGTTTGTGGTCAGTATTACGCCGAAAGTCATGCAATCATTTATATAATCGATTCGTCGGACATCGATAGACTCGAAGACTCAAAACAGGCGTTTGGTATGAAATGTGTCACTATTTTTGTCTTTTGTTTATGTGTTTGGTTTCAGACAAAATGATCACAAATGAAGCCTTGAATGGCGTTCCTCTTCTACTTGTGGCCAACAAACAGGACATTCCAGTAAAGGCTTAAATTACTTACAAAAGTGTGGAATCATTTTGTGATACTTTTTGTTTCAGAGCTCACTATCACTGCAAAGAATAAAAGAGGTATTCCTCTCCAGCGCTCAACTTATTGGTCGTCGAGACCTTCATTCGGTGTCAGCTTCCGCTCTGAAGGGGTAATACATTCGCTTAGTTTTGAGTGAAATAAATGAAAATGTATTTGATTTTAGGGACGGAATCCATGAGAGCATCAGTTGGACGGTTCACTCAATCAAAAAGAATAGCATTAATAGAGCGCCACATAATAGTGAGGATTGAATCAAACCATTGATTATTGATTTTTTAAATGTTTATAAATCTATTGAATATATTATTCAATCATTTATTGTATTCGAAAATATTTTTTAAAATTTAATCGATTTTTAAATTAAAACTCATTTTATGTTTTGAATGATTGTGTTTTGGGCTGTTTTGGGCTCAACCTATTAATGGGTGGGAATACTGGAAAAGACATCAAAAATAAAATTGAAAATAAAATTTTGTTTATCTCTTCCTTTTATTTTTGCCGAATAAACCATTAGATCTGGATTTTGAAGTCCATTAGAGAGCAATAGAGCTGTCCTTTCATATCGAAAACTACCCAAATATACGTCAGAGACTCAATAATTAGGTTTTAGTTTTGTTTTCAAAACACAAAACTATTGAAACAATTGTTAGAAAAGTCAATAAAAAGAGTAGTCTTTTGATCCATCGGTTGTTTAAATGATTCGTCAATTCATTGATGAGTTTATTTACAACAAAAGTGCTGATCATTTATTGCAAAATAGAGTTCAAGAACTTGAAATTGAAAGTATATTCCGAATACTTTTTTCAGAGTTCATCGTTTCTATGAGTTTATCGTTTTGTTTTTATCGGTGCAACCGTGCAGAGGAACACCAAATTTTTCTTATTGTGGGAATCAGTTTGAAAGATGATCCGAACAAATCAAAAGACATCAATAAATGTATCGAATGTATAATCAATCAGAGATACAGAGAGATTAAGTTTTGTTTTATAGGAAAGGCTGTCAAATGTTATCACAAATATGTTGTTCTTTATTATTTGTTAAACAAAAAGAGTTAATCGATGGACAGATTTAATCAGAACATAATTATTTTATGCCCGGAGTTAAACCTAACTCATTAATACCCAAACTTACAACTTTATTCTTTAGCCAAAGGCTGATAACCTTGGTTTTGGTGTTGGGGTCACTCAAGCTGTCATCTGCCTAACCATAGAGTGTGAGAGTGTATAAGAATATAATACTTGAAATAAATTGGCTTCAAATAGGAGTAACTCAACTGTTTGTGAGTTATGTTGTGCTTAAAGTCTTTTAATTTATTGAATCGAAAATAATTTGTTTTCAGAACTTTTTGTTTTTATTAAAAGCCATCAAATATTGACATAAATATTGATTGAGAGAACCGCTTATGTATTGACAAAAAAACTAATTTTGAAACTATCTCTGGAAAGCCTGTTATGAAGTGTTCATTAATCTTAAACCACAGCCTATGGTTGGTGTGGTTCCGCACTTTCATCTGGACTACTATTATGTTTATTTTTGTTGAAACCTATTCTAACCATTGAAAAGTTGTTGAATAGTGTGCAGTCATATCATATGGTGTTTGGAGTGTAATAGTGAGATACCTGTCTGACGGGTTCACTAAATTAGAGGTAAATAAACTAAAAACGTGTTCGCAATATAGAGTATTGCAGACTCTGGGTATACACAACACACAAGACTGTAACCCAAAACAGAAAATATAATATCAAGTCATCCAATGTTAGTATTGCGACAACTATTGCACCGATTGTTTTGACGGTTCAGTCGTCACTGGAATCGGTGCAGAAGAGCCCATAAGAGAGTCAGTGAAAGTTCACACATAAGAGGCTTAAAGAGAGTGACGAACCGATCAATAGATTAGTAAAGAGTCTGCACTACAGATGAGACTCCACTCCAATGTGTGACTCATTTCACTGCCATAACTCTTATGTTTTAATCTAAATAAACACATTTAAAGCATTTGAGAAATTAAATGCAATTCAATTGGAATGTCTATTGTTTTGCAAAACTGTCGGTCCATTAATTGGGAGTGTTATGCCGTGCAATATAAATGTGATTCAAGTTTTCTCAATGTTTTGCATACAATATTTGAGTGAAAACCCGGTCTTAAGAGAAGAGATAATATCTGAGAGAAGAAATCGATGTTTTGTTATACAACACAAGCAGTGAATCCTGAGTTGAGTTGAATGAGTAGTGACTCAACACCACTATTGAACACAACTACCAAAACAGTACCAAAACAGTCAATCTCTCTATGAGTTCAATACTGTGCCGACACTAACTGAACACTGACTGCCAATACATTCAATACATTTTCATCAGTTAATTGTTAACACATTTCAACCCAATTGTGATATAATTTAAACGGAATTCAATTATTTATAAATTTGTGTCATATATTGTCTCAAAAATAGTCCTAAAAGTGACATAAAATGAGTATATTTTATTGATTCAAATCGTGGTTTACATGATATAACAAGAGTGAAATAATTCAAATCAGTTGCTAAGTTGCAATACATTTGATTTTTATATAACACATAATTAAACACTAAATTATATTTATTAGTCTATCATTGCATCGACTTTTATGTGAGAAAATCCCACAAATCAAGTGTTTTCAACGCTAATAAGTAATGAATGTTCTTTATATAAATAATTTTCAAGAGTGAATCACCCAGAATACGAATAAATATGAATAACTATGGAATTTCATCTGAAAAGTCTGTTTCTTTCAAAGGATGTGCATATGGGAAGTGGTTATCCCTTTGCGTGTAATCTGAAACCAAGTGATGAATAATTTGTTTAATAATAATATTGTTTTTGAATGTATTTTGAAGTAATGCTCCAAAAGCTTAATATTATTTCAAAGAATAGTTTCAAAGATTTTCAGTACTTTTTTCAATTGTGTTCTTCACTGGAAAAGTGCCTCAAATAATGACTGAGAAAAGGCTTTCCAAAGTTATTAGGAACCAGAATAAGAGCCTTAACTCATCCTCTGAGAAGATAGTCAATGGTATCGGCTTTTGAATAGTGTTACCGTCTTATGGATCAACACATCCCAGAGTTTCCAATGATTAGCGATTGGCTTAAACAGCAGCCGTTGTCTATTCTTCAGTTGGATGCGGCCGATCGGATCGTACTATTTATAGCCGGTATGTTTGCCATCAGTGCCTATCCATCAGTCAGACCTCTTTTATAAAATTAAGAAAGTAGTGGAGTCTCTGCCAAATGGATCACTATTTTTGTCTTTGCATTCTTAATATGGTTATCACTATCAGTATATTTTGATCGCTTAATTACATTAAAAACAATAATCTCGGTCTTTGTCTGAGAATATTCTTTGAGGCGAATCAATGTCAACATAAACACAGTCTTCAATCAAATGCTCTTTAATTGAGTTTTAATAATAACTCAATGAATGAGTGAATGAATAAAATTAGAGAAACAAATGATTTACTGCTTTTCATAACAAAATAATTAATTATTGTTTTCGATAATATGTTTAAACCATATGATAGGTCTAACCCTTTATTTACCGTTTGAATTGTGAATTGTCTGAAGAATCCAATGAATAGTATGCATGAGATTCTTGTGATACCGTATTATACAGTATTTATAGCTTTTAATTATAAATACATTCGGAATCTCTCTTATAATCAGCTCTTTTTCATTATTTATTTTTCTTTAATATCTTCTGATCTAATGTTTGAATTACTCGAGTCTCAGAACACCTGCTATTTCTATTGCCATTCCTGAGCCTCATTTATCCCGATTTTTAATTAAAATTTCAATTGACATAACACTAAACACTAAACAACACTATAAACGGCGAGAATTTTAAAAAATACTTTTGAAAAACAATTGAATTCTTTTACACTTGTTTTTCAAGGTATGAGTACTTCAAGTGTAAAATACAGTATAAATCTCTGATTTATTGACTCTTATATAGAATATTATTTTAATTAACTTTTGATTTCAGTAATCATTTAATTTTTAATGATCTGGCATTATGTGAGTCCAATAAGAGTGAGGACTTGCTATCAGCAAAATTACCAGTACCTAATAGGCTAGTAATACAAACACTGGGCTCTGAGCAAAATTATTTCTCATGCATACCTCCATCCACTTCTCATACAGACCCCCTGCGGGCCATAATAAAGGCATTTTACAACACTTTTAGCATTAAAACTAAGTCTGACAGTCCTTTCCGTCCACGTATTACTAATTAATTAAATGATTAAATTTATTGATTGAATAACTCATTTGATTGTGACATTAGTTTAGAGTCATTTGGAGAGGAATTTAAATTGCAATCGAAATCTTTGAAGCGATTATTCGCACAAATAATACAAAATGAATGTAAAATCAAAAGTTTTATTAGTTATCGAAACACGTTTTTCTCAATTTTATTCTCACAATTAAAGGGAATATCTTTTTTATAATCGTATTGTAATCTAAGAAGTTTCAAGTTTACACTATTTTATGTTCAATGGATTCCTTCAATAAATGTTGAGCACCTGCTTCTCAGCCTTGTCTTCGGATGCGGGCTATTAGCAAATCAATTGGACCAAAAGCAAAGGCTTACGATATAAACCAATTATATTTTGATCATAGGTTTGGCCTCATTTCAGTTGATTTCCAGTCAATTCATAACTAATTAACAGATTCTTATTCTTAATTCTTCAGTTCTATAATTATATCGAAAACAATGCCATTATTTAATCAAAAGTCTATTTCCAGATATAATTGGATTTCTTTCGCAGAAATATTAATCCTTTTTAGAAACGATTAATTCCTAAGAAGTTTAGTGTTGTTCTCAATTAACTGTTAAAAATTGATTATAATTTTGTTTTGAATAAATTCTAATCAATTATTCGTTGGATTATTGACTGTGAAAATCATATTCAATTGAATTGTCATTAAATTGAATGTAAAATAAGGTTAAAACAGGATTTGTTGCATAAATCTAATCGGAGCCACTCTTTTAGTTAAATACAATCAAAAATGAGTTCCTTTAACGATATCTAACGTTCAGTAGTTTGGGTTAAAATCGTGTTTTAAAGTATAAAAAGTCTATTAAATTGCGATTTTGTTTGTTTTTAATTTTGTTTTTCAATGTCTTTAATGGCTTTTCATGGTTTTGAAGAAATTTTCAATGAATAACATTAAATACTTTTCACAGAATTATTATCAAAAACAGTTTATTCTTGTCTTTAATGGCAATTCTTATGTCACTTCAGATTATAAAACAAATTAAATAAAATTAATGAATTTGTGTCTAAAGGAGTGGAACACTATTTTTAGACATTCAGCCAATTATTGTCTTTAATGAAGTTAGACTTATCTGATAAATCATCTTCACTTCCTGTCCACTCCTTCCTCTCATATTCAAATAATGTTATCCTTGACCTTAATGTGTTTTGTTTGGTCTAATTTTGTTATCTTTAAATATAACTCTCTGTAACTCAACTGTGCTTTCATTGAATGCCATTAATTCGAGTCAAGTATTTGTCGGAAAAGAATTCTCATAAGAATTCCGTTTTATTTTTTAATTGTCTTTCTCTTAGAAACCAAATATATTTCACTTTTTATTATATTTAATGTCTTTGAGAAGGGAGGGGAAGGGATGGGCCAATTTCTATTTTTCATCTACGTTAAGGGTTGGGTTGAGTGACGGGTTCATAAAA